>QEOT01005966.1:127247-146993 GCA_003123785.1 Pterocarya stenoptera
TGCATGGTACTGGACTTTGACAAGTAAAATGATCAGCAGCAGGTGACATTAATTTGCATGTATAGGCCAAGCCTTTCGATCATATATATATTTATATATATATATTAAGGGTAATGCTACTATGCCACCCAATGTTTACCCGTCCAAGCCTTTTTTTGTTTTCTTTTTTTTTTCACATTTTTTTATATTTCTGAAGGTAAAATCAAACTATTTCAAAATCGAGATTAGATTCCTTGGCTATGATATTTCTGAAGATAAAATCAGACTCATCAATGAGGCCATTGATTTTGCTAACAAACTTTCTGATCAAATTCTTGACAGAAAATAGTTACAGAGATTCCTTGGATCTCTTAACAATGTTGCTGAATTCTACCAAGACTTGAGAAAACAGTGTCGTTCATTATTTAAACGACTACAACAAAATCCTCCACCTTGGTCAGATATTCACACTACTTTAATCCAAAAAATCAAGGCACATGTCAAAACTCTCCCATGCTTTGGTATTCCTACTTCCAATTCATTTAAAATTGTTGAAACCGATGCCTCAGATATTGGTTATGGTGGCATCCTGAAACAATACGTTTTACCAGGTTCTTCTTAACAAATTGTTCGCTTCCATTCTGGAACCTGGACACCTGCACAATATAATTATAGTACTATTAAAAATGAAATTCTTTCTATAGTACTATGCATTTCTAAATTTCAATCTGATTTATTTAATAAAAAATTCCTATTAAAGATTGATTGTAAATCAGCCAAATATGTTTTAGAAAATTATGTTCAAAACATTGCATCTAAATAAATTTTTGCACGATGGCAAGTTATTTTAAGTGTTTTCGACTTTAATATTGAATATATTTCGGGTTCTGAAAATTTCATCCCTGATTTTCTTACCCGTGAATTTTTGCAGACACCCAACCATGGAAAAGAAAAAAGGAAGACCTAAACACTCTACCCTTGCTTCTTCATCACTGCCTGCTTTACCCCCTATTCCCACCAAACAACTCACTAAAACCGAGCCTGCAACTTCCCTTGATATTGCCAATAAGTTTACACCCTTAGGCAAATCTACTTATTATGGCTTAACTTTGGCCACGGATCATGATCCTTACGCTAAAGCTGTGGTTTCTGCACCTTCTATGAACTCCTACAAGTTTCAGAAAAATATATCTTCGTGCATTAACAAACAATTTGGCAATAATTTATTTCATATTGAACCCAACCGTGCCAAACAGAATGACCCATTCAAATTAGCCATCTCTTATTTTTCCCTAGGATTTCATTGGATCCCTGAACATCCAGATAAAAATCTTCAATTTTATACTACCATTTTACTCCAAACAAATTCTCTTATCATAAAACTCATTTTTGATAAGAACGATTCCAAAAAATTGATTTTTCACAGTGCTAAGATTGTCTCCTTTATTTCAGAAGAACAATGGGATGCCAACCCATTTACTTCCAAGAAATTAGCTGACACTGATATTTTCTTTAATTATCATGATTATGTCAAAGCTTGGTTTCACTTCATGCTTCACCAAGTTCCTGACATGAACAATTCTTGATTCTTTAATTTTGATAAAATTTCAAACCCAAATTTTCCTCTCTGGTTCCTTCAATAGTGGGATCAATTTGGACTAATTCCCCAAAATTTACCTGAAGAACTTGCTTCTGCATACAAGTCCTTCGCAAATTCCATCACCACAAAACTCAACCATCATCAACAAAAGTTTAAATATGATCTCCATTTTTGCTAGAAGTACAAAATACCCTGAATATTAAAATAAACTTATAGACGGAATGGTGATATATTGAGTCGCCACTGCTTCACAAAATGGTGGGATAAGTTCAGTCTTTCTCAAGAAATTGCTAAACATGTTGCCAGAGATTTTCCACAACTCCCTCCTGATCTAACAGACAGGATTGAATTCCCAGAAAATCCCATTGCTCCGAAGGCTGCAACTAAACCAGCCAAGAACAAAGCTCCTGCTTCATCCTCCTACAAAGGAAAAGACAAGGAGATTACTTCAAAATCAACAAAATCTGATAAGTCCTCCAAATCCAAGAAGAAAAACATCATTCATGGAATTGATAACAAAGACTTAATCAACCTACTACAGAAGACTCTTACACAAGAACCTTCTGATGAAGAGAAAACAGAAGCATCTTTAGAAGCTTCAGTTGATTATGATCTCTATTCTTTCTTCGGGCATGACAAAAAGTATGATACTCCAAAATTGTCCGGTGATGAATGAAGACTTATCTTGATTTCCTCTACACGGAAGAATACGAGAATGAAGAACCATGCTGAGTCACAATTCCACTAAACGAGTCAAGAGTTAGCAAGATGACAGACCCCACTATACGGATCTGACATCAATCATGCGCTGTAATGAATAAGTGAAAAGTACTGTTCACTTTTAACTGTTTATGACCGGCTTTATTGATTTATTGTTTTCATTTAATTATTGTAACAGTGATATGTAACAGTGCTCTCTTCGCTTATAAAAGAGAAGCCTGACCTCAATCTAAGGCATCACTTGTACCACTTACACTCTCCTTCACTCCCTCACTTCTCTCTCTCTCTCTCAAGGTACTCACTCCTTCTACCTCTTTACCCTTACCCTCCATCTGTGATCTCTGTAATCTTGTGATTCAACTTGTATTTTGTTTATATTAATTTTAATATAAGTTTATTTTCATATCTATCTGAATTTTGTATATCCATATCATGCATTGGTCGGCTATGCCGCCTCATATTTGTTCCTACTCATGCATGCATAAGGCTGGCTCTGCCGCCGGTGCTTATTAACTGTGTATCATCTATCTCCAGTTATCTGGTCCTCATCATCTATCTCCAATTATCTGGTCCCTCTCATTTTCATTTTGATACTCTGCTTCCGTCTCCTTTAAAAATATTAAAAAAATATACCAATACATTTAAAATCAATTCCTTAATCACAAAATTAAAAAAAAAAAAAAAATTGACCAACAGTCAACTAAAGCGGTCAAAAGTGGAGGGCATAAAAGCTTTTCCCATATATTAATGTGCCTTTCCATTCAACTATTTATAATCAAGCAAGTCAATTTAAAAGCATCTATCTTGCTGAAGTGCGTACTATGTAGTGATTTTGAAAGGAAAAAATTAAAAATTATCTGTACAAGTCTAGGGCTTGCAAGTTTCACGCAAATCTTTTAAAACAATAAGTTCATATGAAAAAAAAAATTCAATTTTTCTTAGAGGTCTCACTTTTTTATATGATTTGTTCATGATTTATACACTCTAAACTTGTAACAACATTGTGGACATGTCTTGTAGCCCTGCTAACGATTTCTAATAACTTGCAATCAAAGAGTAAAAGAGGCTGAGTGTGTCTAGGGACACCTTCAATACTTATGTACGTATGTATTCTAGTGAGTATTTTTCAATGTATGGAGTTTAGAAGTTACCTCAAATGTGTCATTTGACCTCTATTTATACGAGTTGGCTGCATGATAATGGGATAGCTTGTCTTATCATTCATGGCGAGATTTCCTCTGACCTTGTTAAATTGCGAATCTTGAAGGCTCTCAGTCAGTCGTTACTCTAGAGGAATTTAAGACCCGAGTGAGCATTATGAGTGTGGATCACGCAAGAGAATATCTTGCCCGTTATGTCATTGATCAGTGATTGATGACGTATGGATCTGAATTCTCTGTTGGGGCATGATGGCTATTGACCTCTAATTCTTGTTTTGGGAGCCCCTATCTTCCGGTCCACGGGCTCCCGTGTTTGTGGGCTTGGCCCAATCTTTATGCGTGTCCAATCAGCCCTCCAAGCATTACACATTTAAAAGTAGCAGCCTTAGAGCTCATTTGGATACATAACTATTCTCAGATATTTTCAAATATTTTATTTTCAAATATCATTCAAATACGAAATATTTTTAATTTCGAACCTTTAATTTTTTATATCTAATCATCACTCACTTATTACAAATTTTCAAAACTTTGAAACAAAACACAAAGAAATAAAACTTTTTCTAAATTTAAAATAAAATTATATTCAAACAATTTTTTAAGTTTATAATATTTTTATTCAATTTTTTTTTTATTTCTCAAAATTCAATAAAACGCCTTAATTCAAACTATTTTATTATTATTCATAGATAATATGAAATATTCTTAATATCCAAATAAGCTCTTAACATTATAGACGTGATCGTTAGACTATGGTGAAAAACCCTAATCCTGATAACTCCTTTTTTAACAAAGCTTAATGAGAATAGAAAAAGGAAAAAAAAAAAATCAATTAACACCAGACTAAAGATAGAAAAAGAATCGAAAAAATTACAATGACTTGCTCATATATTAATACACATACAGTCTCATATGATCCATAGATTTACATCAAGTCAAATTAAATTACGTTAATAAGTTATATTAATTTGTAAAATATTAAATAATACTTTGATGATAAAAAGAAAAAAAAAGAAAAGAAAAGAAAAGAAAAGAAAAATGTATTTTATCCACGTACGGTAACAGCCATCGGTGAACCTGGGAATTATGAAGATTTGTAAGTTTCGAGAGAAAGATTTCGAATAAAGATAGAGCTACCGCTGGTAGCTCCCACTGGCTCTATAATATGTTTTTTATGTGTATTTTTTTAATTCTTTTTTTATATAGATATTTTTAACAATTTTAAATATTTTAAAAAAATAAAAAAATTTATAATATTATTAAAAATATTTAAAATTATTAAAAATATCTATATAAAAAAAAATTAAAAAAATACACATAAAAACAGCTACTAGAGCCAGCGGTAGCTCTCAGCGGGAGCTACCAGCGGTGGCTCTAGCACCACTATTTGGTAACTGATCTCTCACTTTGTACAGTAGTACCGATCTGATCTCTCTCTTGTCCTTCTCTCTTTGATCTTCACCAAAATGATTACGATGAGACTCAAAAATCTAGGCTGCTCAATGCACCACGACCTTTTTGTCTAGTACGTACAGTTTTGCTCAGACCTTTAGGCGGCGTTAGCAGCGTTATTACTCTGCCAAAAAGTCCATCAATCACCTGCAAATCGGCCTGTATGTAAGTAACACCACGCTTCAGAGGCATCAAAGGTACACACACCCCCACCTGAAACTTTATTTGGGTCAAAACTGGCAGCACTGCTGCGGCGTAGTAGTGACTCACCAGGCTTTTCAAAGATGTAGATTTGGGCAACATCCAAGCTTGGTCATGAGCTCGAGGCTATTTCCAGTTCTGGAATTGGAATGTTGCGGATTTGTTTAATTAATGCCTGATGACAGTGTTAGCATCAAGATTAAAATTTAAAAATTTAAAATTTTTTATTTCATTATTATAATTTTTTTAAATTTTTATATAAAATAAAATAAATAATTTAATTTTTTCAAATCTTAAAATAAATATAATATTAAAAAATATATTCTAACAATATTTTATTCAACTTTTTAACTTTAATCTTACCTCATCTCATCTCTAAAAATAAACGAGACTTTAATATTGTTTAAATACTCTTAAAATTTGATTGCAAAGTTCCTCTTTTTGTTGCAAATGAGAGGTAAAATATTATGAAATTCTGTCAATTTATAATTTTTTTAATGAGTAATATTAAAGACAATAAACAAATAAAAAAATAAATTTTGTTACACAACTTCCTCCGCATTTTATATTTTTTAAAATTTTTTAATTTTATTCTTTTTAAATTATTTCAAATTTTCTATTTACTATTCATATAAAAAATATTTGATAAAAGAAAAAATTAAAAATAATTAAAATAAATATAAAGTGTGGAATGTGGGTGAATAGTAGAAGATTATGAAGATTTTTTATATGAATAATGATATACCCACAATATATTCTATAACATATTCTAGAACAATGTATTAAAATAAAGATATTTTAATAAAATATTATTATATTTATATAGCATTTTATTAAAATATTCTTTATTTTAATATATTATTATATTATATATTATAAAATATGTCGTGAGGAAATCATTTTACTTTTTGTATATCTGATATCATTCTTCTTTCCCAATAATTGCGGCACTTCTCAGTCCAAAAGAGAATATATCAGGAAAAGAATTTGGCCGACACCGATCTAATCTATACGCAGGCAAGCCAATGGTGTATAGGCAGATTATATGCACAGCTTGTAGCGGTCCATATCATAGCTTAACGGACTTCCCCCTGAAAGCGAAAGGATTGACGGCCTTCTCTTATCTTTCACTGTCAACACTACCAATCCACCCTGTGATCATCTCAACCCTCCGTTCACAATAAACAAAAAAATAAACTACATACAAATTCAAAATGCACAGATATCGCTTTTTTCTGTGTATTATTACTCAATATTTTAGCCATTAAGATTAAAGTAAATTTAAAAAATTTAATAGTTTATATGTTAGATTTTAAAATTATTTTTAATAAAAAATAAATATAACAAATCACATAAAATCATTTCAGTTTATAAATTTACTTTAGTGTAATATTTTATATTATTTTAATAGTTTAACTGGTTCGACCTTGAGTTTGTTTCTCAATAGTCATCAATTCGAGTACCCTTAAGGCCACTATAGATTTATCTGGTCGTTAACTCCAGAACCTTATGAAATTAGTCAAGGTGCGCACAAGTTGACCCAGACACCCACGATTAAAAAAAAAAAATAAAAAATTTATTTTACTTTTTCACAAAAATTCTTGTGAGTTTAATAACATGAGAACTTTGATGAGGTGTTTCATTTTATAAGTAAAACTACCAAAAAAAGGGTTAAGCTACAATAACAACTATGTAAATAAGAGTTTGTTTTCCTTACAACATGACATGTTTGGGGGTAAAGACAAGACACAACATTTTTATCTTATTTCATCTCATCATTACAATTTTTTCAAATTCTCACACAAAATATAATAAACAATTCAATTTTTTCAAATCTCAAAATAATAATAATATTAAAAAATAATATTTTAAACTTTCATTTAAAACCAAAAATTATCATCTCACTTTCCAAAACCTGCCACATACACGCCTTTCATGAAATTAAAAAATTTAAATTTTTATTGAAAATTTTGTTAGCTGTGTGGAGAATATATCTTCTACCACGACTTGCAAATACAATTTTTTTATAATAAATAATAACAAACAAAAAACAGCTATGGTAAATAATAACAGTAATAACGGTGGAAAATGTAAATAATAAGTTAATAACAGAAAATAAATAAATAAATAAATAAAAAGGAATCATGCACGGAAGCTTGTCTTTATATTTTTGGTAAAAAAACAGCTCTTACCGAATCTCTCCCTAGGCCCATTAATATTTGGGCTCTGTCGAGCGGAGCCCAATCTAGGACCACTCTTGTTAACGGAAACATTTGTATAAAGCAGAGTCGGAGAGAGGCTTCAATAATATTGGGTCATAGTTTTGGGCTTCTAGCGGGGCCAGATTTTATTCATAACACTTTTTTTTTCCCCAACCAGCAAAAAGAGCTTATGGCTAATTTCTGGAAAAACCCAATAAAAATAAAGTATGAATTGAAAAAATAGAAAATGAATCCAATTTTCTATGCAATTTCTTACGTGGTGCTAAATTATGGCCAAGTTCACAATTGGAGATGCTACTGCTATCCCGAGTTTTACCCTTTGCCGGGTTTGTGTTATTGGATGCTGGTTCCATATAGGTGAGTAATCATCACTGAATCCTGAGCAATAATAAGGTAAATATTTAAATCAACCTTCTATACCTTATTAGAGCATTCTCATCCAGTCTCTTATATTCGGCTCCTGTTTGGATACACAGATGAGATGAGATGAGATGTTTTGAATAGTAATTAAATAAAATATTGATAGAATATATTTTTTAGCATTATTTTTATGTTAAAATTTGAAAAAGTTAAATTGTTTATTATATTTTTGTATGAAAATTTGAAAAAGTTGTAATGATTAAAATGAGATAAGATGAGATAATAGTTTTATGTAAACAAACGGGACCTAAATCTCTAAATTTTAGGGAATCAACTTAACTTTTTGACAAAATAAGCACTCCATCCGGTTTCCTATTTTAAGATATAGGTTTAGGATGTGAACAGTGACTCCCTATATTTGGAGAGTTACTATTCATCCCCGAAATTAGTTTTTATATCTATTTTATAGGGAATAATTAAAGTCTAAAGATGTAAAAATAAAGAAGTAGAAATAATAATAAAGAAATGATAGAAAATATTATTTTAATTAAATAGAGAAAAGATAGGAAATGAGATGTATGAAGTTTTTTTAAAGATGATTAAAATTTAGGAGAAAATTATAGGAAGTGTGATTTCTAGCTAAGATTTAGGAAAAATTATAGGAAACCGGATGCAAATGCTCTTAGTTGTTACCACGGTATTCTTCTGCCATAAATGAGGACATCAATAAAATTGGAATCCTGTCATCTTCTAAAAAAAAAAAAAAAAAAAAAGCCCATCTATACCTTGCAATAGAATTAAACATTAGGAACCAATATGTATTAGTTTTGCATATTCAAAATGCAACACTGCTAAAGCTTTAGATTGACTCCCTTTGCTGCTGCTGCTACTGCTTCTTCATTCTCCTTGTAAAGACGCAACTCCTGAACATACCACTTCTGCTCGCATGGGAAGAGCCTTTGAAGTACCATTTAATACAAACAGATCTCTCATCAACCTTGAACAAAATGAACAGAAACCAAGCCAAGACAAACCTTTATAGGAAAAAAACAGTATATGAGTCGCCAAATCATGAGATCAAGTTGATGTCTAATTGCCAACTTCACTTTTACAAAAACTAATAAGAAAGCAAGTCCAAGAACATGCGGTCTTGAAATAAAGTATCAGATAACTTGTAATGCCAGCAAAGTACATACTGAAACGGACATTATGTTTCAGCTGAGAATCATGTGCTATTTCAGCAATCATGACTGAGGCGCTCGCTAAATGCCAGCAAGGATATAAGAACTTGCTTCAACTGCTCCTTGGCCGATTCATCTATCAAGTTGCCATCACTGTCGAATTTTGCAGGAGATTGGAATGCGTTCAAGAAAAACTCAGGTTTGTTGATGAAATGAAGATCAAGATAAACTCCGATCTGCCGAAGATGATATTGTGACCGTCCCCCGCCAAAACCTCCTCCAGCACTTACAATTGCACCTGCTTTATCAGCCCAGACATTTGGTGGTCTAGAGGCCCAGTCAATTGCATTCTTCAATGGTGCTGTCAAGGCAGGGGAGAGACAGAGTTGGCAAAACAAAGCATTAATCACAAGCATCAGACCTTTTCAATTCAGAATCCAAATATGATGATTAAACAACTCAACGCATTAGTGAATCTGAACAATTTGTACCCTTTGTGGCTTTGTCAATGCTGAAGACATATAATCCATTGATTCTGGACGGTTTGATTTAAGAACTTCAACTGACATCTTCTCAGATTTTATGTAGTCAATGTTTTTTTCTGAGAATGCATTACGAGGATACGATTCAAAACCATATGGCCTTTTTCTTTCCATTTTCCCACATTGTAAAATTCGTAGAGTTGACAAGCATTATGGTAAAAGACAATTTCATAACCATAGGGATGCCTCATGTCTAGGAACAAAAGAACAAACTTCAATAACTCTTGAATCATTTGAAATAAGCAACAGAAAACAATATGCAAAGGTTTGCATTGTACATATATTGCAGCATATCAAAGAAACAATAGGCGATGCTTAGGAAAGTGCTTCATTAACTAAGAATAGTTCACAATATCTGTCTTGCTCTTTCTCAGACACAAACAAGCATGCAAGCTAGCAAGTAGTAGTCTTCACCACAACTTTTTATCATAAGAAACGCGTTCTTTGGTCCGTTCACATTTTTCTTCCCTAAAAATTCTTTCTTTTCTTCAACAATTTTTATTTCATCAAGCACACAGAAAGAGGAAATATTTATTTACAAGAAATATTAAACTCAAACAAACAGATCCTAATATATTGCGAAATCCACAAAAGAAAGGAGTACCGGTGACGGAGTAGTTGTACTCGGGTGAGGCGAAGAGAAAGCTATCGGCCTCTTTTATCTTCTGGCGGAAAGCTTCCACGGCCGCCGGGAACGTTCCGTCGCCTTCCAAGTCGGTGTTGAGCATCGGCAGCGGCGCTATGTCTATGTACTCTATCTCCAGGCCGTTGATTCCCTTGCTTAGCTCCATTGCTGTGCAACAAACCGCACAGACTCCATCAAAATGCAGCGAGCCCGAAAAGAAAAAGAAAGAAACGAATGCTGCGAAGCACAGCGAGAGATGGGAGTACCGGAACGAATGAGGCCTCGGTTGTAGGAGCCTTTACGAAGAGACCCACATAAAGCCGCTACGTTAATTGTCGATGGTGTTGCTGGTAACACTGATGCCATTCTCTGTCTGTGGCTCTATGTCTCTGATTGCGAAGGATAGGAGCTTGGTCTTCAATAAAGAGTCAAAGACAGCCAAAGGGGGAGCTGTGGAGAAAATGGATGAGGTGCTCGATCTCGGTTCGTTTGAATCTTTGATGAATGGGATTAATGCTTTATTTAGGGATGGGAGAATGTCTCAAACCATCGTCTCTTATTTCAACATTTAAATATCACTAAAATATAAAAAAATTTAATTTTTAATTTCAAAATTTTAATTTATTTTTCATATAATCATTACTTAATCATTACAAAATTTTCAAACTCTCAAATAAAATATAAAAAATAATATAATTTTTTCAAATCTTAAAATAAAAATTATATTCTAATAATATTTTAACTTTATAATCTTTTATTCAACTTTTTCTTTCATTTTTCAACATTTCAAAATATATTTTAACTCAAATTATTTTATTACTATTCATATACTATTTCATTACTATTCATAAATTTCTCATCTTATCTTATTTTAACAATTGAGTTTGTGCATATTCAGGTGGTGGCTTGGGCGCTAGGCTAGCCAAAAAAAAAAAAAAAAGCAAGAGCTTTATATTTAAATTGTTTGCCTTTGTTTTTTCTCATTCTATTAATAAAAAACAAAATTATAAATGGATTCTTAGTAGGAGTGGGCATCAGGGCACTTTCCCTGCCACCCCGCCCCAGAATGGATGGTGCAGGCAATCCTGACAACCCTATGCAAGTGCAGGCTAGGCCCAACCTAAAACATAATATTCTTTATCAAAATGACGTCATTTTTATAGCAACTGTTTTTTAAATAATATTATTATGTCATTTCATTTTGACCGCTCATGTATTTATTTATTTTTATATTTTTTCTTTAAATTATGACTAAAGAAGTGACTATTGATGTATTGTTTTTTTTTAATTTCTTAAAAATGTTTAAAAATATTAAAAATATATAAATAAATAAATGAAAAGGAGAATTTTGCCTAGGGGCATGCCCAGTTGTCATCGCTGGGCGGCACCCTAGCAGGACTCATTATATATATATAAAGAAAAGACGTCATTTGGGAGGTTAATTTAACCCTAGTCCCCTCCCCCAAGTCTGGCTACGTTTGGTTATCAAACTTAGCTGAGTTTAGTCTAATTTTAAGTTGAATCTAACATCTAAATACCCAAATCTCAAATTATTAAACTCATCCTAACTCAAAACCTTCTTATACGTGGGACCCATAACTTTTTTCAACTTAAAACATCTTTATACGTGAGACCCACAACCTTTTTCAAATTTTTATAAAAAATATTAAACTTATTTTAACATCTAAATACACTTTAAACTCAGTTTAGATGAGCCTCACATAACTCCATCCACTACTCAACTCACTATTATGCATAAAAAAACTTAATTCAACTGAGCTTAGCTCAACATTCAAACACAGTCTTACTCTCTCTTCTCAAATTCCTGTCTGCTCTCAGCTTTGCTATGACGTTGTCTCCCTCTTGATCTCTTCCTCTCTCCCTCACTTTTAGTTCCCCACCCCGTCTCTCTCTCTCTCTCTCTAATTATTGTTTTGCAAATGATTTTTTTTCTAGTTTAGATTTTTTTTTTTTTTTTTTTTATTGTGGATTTGTGATTTATTTTTTAATTTTTAAAGGTTGTGCAGCCGTGAGTGGGTGGCAAATGAACCAAAGGTCCGCCCCTACCCCTAACACTAAAACGGGGGCCCATCTCCGTTGTGTGGGGGTGGGTTCTGGGGTAAACCCCACCCTCCGCCCATGCATGACTAGTTCTTAGACGACATTTTGACATATGCAAATTACGAGAGAAAACACTTCTGAAGATGGGTACGTTTGGATCCCAAATTCATATCAATTCATCATTACAATTTTTTTAAATTTTAACACAAAAAAATATAATAAACAATTCAACTTTTTCAAATTCTAAAATAATAATAATATTAAAAAATAATATTCTAACAATATTTTATCATCTCAACTCAACTCAGTTCAACATCCACACACTGCTTTAATTTGACAATATGATGAGACAAACATAGACATAGAAATAAATCCTACAATGTTTCTTATTACCCGTTTTAATATTTCGCACGGTAATATTGTTGATCATGATGGGGATGGGTTCAAGTTTATGATGTTTATCGTTTATTAACGCCAAAGTGAATTGCAAATTGCAGAATATTGCAGCCTCTTATCGGCGCAGATATTCCCAATTTTATTACCCAAGTCAAGTTTTATCATCGATCAAAGAGATTATTAGAATAGCTGAACCCGTGACGGGTTAACCTATTTTCCAACGGACCACCTCGTACCAAAGGACGGGATTCGTCATCCTTCCCATATATATCCCTGGGCATGTTAAGCTAAATATTGTTGTCTTGTTGACAGTGGAAAAAACCCACCTCACTTCCACCCCCTTGCTCTTCTGTTTCTCTTTAGTTATATAAGCACCAGTTCTTGAACAAAGTAGAGGGAAACCAAGCTAGCATAATTAATACTTAAAATATAGAAACGAAAACATTCTATTAGAACATGACAAGCCATGCAAAGGAACATGAGGGCAAGTTGATTTATTAAAGTGAGGAAAATATAAAAGAAAACCAATCTTTATGTCAATCGCTGAGAAAACAAATAATCTGGAAGTCAACTACCGATCAGTAAGCTGTAATGGCAGCACAGTACAACATACTGAATCACAGTACATTATTTCAGTTCTTACCTTGAAGGCGCAGTGTATATGCCCTCAAGGAGATAAGAACTTCCTTCAAAGTCTCCTTAGCTGATGCATCGATCAAGTTGCCATCGCTGTCAAACTTTGCAGGAGGTTGGAATACATTCAAGAAAAACTCAGGTTTGTTGATGAAATGAAGATCAACAAAAACTCCAGTCTGGCGAAGGTGATATTGTGACCGTCCCCCACCAAAACCGCCTCCAGCACTTACAATTGCAGCTGCTTTATCTGCCCAAATATTTGGTGGTCTAGATGCCCAGTCAATTGCATTCTTCAGAGGTGCTGTTACAGTGTGGGAGAGAAAAACATTACCAAATCAAAGCACAAATCACAAGCACCGGATGTTTGGAAATGAAAAAAAATCCTAAAATGTTGACTAAAACAATCGAACTTGTATCAGTTTCCGTCATAGATTGTGATATTGAATTCCCCATGATTCATTATTTTAGAAGTACTACAGTTATAAAAGGATTTCATAACAGTAAACTCACAAACTGATGTGAATTCATGTGATCCGTTAAATCTATTTTACGTTAAAAGTAACTTTACAATCTGACATACCACCACCATATCAAGTCACATCAGTTTATGAGTTTATTTTTATGAAATTCATTTATTGCTAAAGTATTTCTCCTTGTGTAATAGTGTCAGAGTTTGAAATCCTAACAATTGCTATGGTAGAAGAAAACTCACAGGTTTAGGGACGCCTATAGACAAACAAAACAAATGATATGTATAAAACTATTTAGTGACATGAAAAAAACTGTGAGCTGAGAGAACAGAAACTGAACTTTCCACGAGAGTAATCAAGGCCAAAGGATAAAACATTTCCTACCATCTTGGCTCTATTAAAGACATCAAGGAATATCAGCAGGAAGGGTTTCTCGGAAAGTATTGGGAAAGAATTCAGAGAAACTTGTCCAGAAAATTAAATCAACTTGAAAATCATTATTTCAAAAAGTTTTTAATTTTAGCTCTTGAACTATATAATTCAACGACTCCTGTATATTTATACTTAAAATCTTCAAATGCCAATTGCCTCAGGCTACATTGCCGTGCACATTAGATATTTACACTAATTGTATTGAAATTTTCCAAACCCTTTTTTTGTATTTCAAATTTGAGTATTGCATTTATTGCAGTTTACTCGAAGTATACAGCAGATCAGAGAAAGGAAATTACAGATCAACTCTGTTCAGCATAACAGTTTATAAATATAGATCTACAAAGGAGATGAAATGACCAGCTGCTAATACAAATTGAGGCCTAAGGTGAAATTTAAAATGATTTTTTTAATTTATAATAAAATGAAATATACATTATTATATTAAATATTTTTTAAATAAAATAAGGCTTTATTTAAAATTCTTAAATAATAATTTTGAATTGATATTTAATACAATAATTTAAAATGAGGCCTCATTATAAATTTGTGTCTCAGCTTTGCAAAATTTGAGAAAAAATTATTTAAAAGTACGAATGATTCATTGTATTGAATATAAAATTTTGTATCAGACTTGCACACATGAGAAAATATTTAAAATGAGGCTTTATTTAAGTTCTTATTTAACGTAATGATTTTTGTATTTTTCTACAAAACATAAATACATTTAACTCGTATTTTTAAGAAAAATTCTTCTTTACCATTTATTATCCCCTCAGATGTCTGATGATATGGTTCTCAAGTTTTTAGCTATTCGAGTTTTTTTTTTTTTCTGCAACAAATAAACAGCAAAGCGAATGCTTAACATTTGAACTAATGTATTCTACAAGAATACATGATCGTTTTTCTCACTAAGGAAAACGCAAAAACGGTGAAACTTGAAAAAAAAAAGTGTACCAGTGACGGAGAAGTTGTACTCAGGCGAGGCGAAGAGGAAGCTATCTGCTCCTTTTATCTTCTGGCGGAATGCTTCCACGGCCGAGGGGTATGTTCCGTCAACTTCCAAGTCGGTGTTGAGCATTGGCAACGGCGCTATGTCGACGGACTCTACGTGCAGGCCGTCGATTTCCTTGCTTACCTCGATTGCTACGAAACCAATCACCACCAATCAAAAACCCAAATACCAAAACAAAAAACTCAAAAGAATGGCAAGCAGGGCGAGAGCAGAAGAAGAAAGAAGCACCTGATCGAAGGAGGCCATGGTTGTAGGAGCCTTTACGAAGAGACCCACATAGAGCAGCCACTCTAATTAGCGGTTTTGCTGCTTCCATTTCTCTAGCTCTGCGCGTCTGTGTTTGTGTGTGTGAGAGATAGAGAGACAGGGACTTGGGAATGCAGCAAAGAAGCGGCGTTTGTGTGACAGATAGAGACTTGGGAATGCAGCAAGGAAGCGGGCAGATCCTTGTGCATTCAATAATGGAATGTGGGTAAGTGGGATTGGGTTTTGACAGTTTGACTGGCAGTTTGGGATTGGGGGGTTTGACATTGACTGGTTGTTTCGGATAGAAGTAAGAAAGTTTTTCGTAGTAGTAGTTGTAGGGCTGTTTGGGTTCGTAGCTAGTCTTCTTAAAAAATATTTAAATATTCTTAAATTTATTTTAATAAAAAAACGATTGTTTGGATGTTATGTATTAATTTTAAATAAATTAAAAATTATGATTGAGGAAAAATATTTAATTTTCTAATTCAAAATTTTAAAAAATTGTTAATAGGCGAAAATATACATATAACTCTAAATAATTACATCTTTCAAATTTTTAAGAATATGATTATAATCTTTAAAAAAATCAAATAATCGTCATTTTTACCACATCAAATACTTTTTTATTTTGTTTCCAAACAAATGTAACATTTTATAAAGTGCTTCAAATATATAGTTACCAAACAGTAAATAAAATTTTAAAAATAGAATTTATTACTTAAGCTATAAACTATAAGCCATCATGTTATAAACTATATTTTTCACCGTAATCCCAACATGTACTTAATAGTTGATATTTGTTAGGAAATGACAGTGGTTTGCAGGTTTGAACATATTTTATTTTATTAATGTTTAAAAAAATTACCTATAGTATATTTGTTGTCAACACGAGTGTATCATCCAAGCACAATGACTTAGGTTTGCAACGGTTCAAATGAACCCTCTTCTTTCACCACTGCCCCTAAGTTCCTTGAATGGCACCAAGCCATATCCTGTGAGTTTGATGCACAGGTTAAAACTAACACGTGGACCTTAGTTGCACCTTCATGTGCTTCTAATGTGGTTAGGTGTAGATGGGTCTTCAAAACAAAGCTACGCATAGATGGCTCCATCGAAAGGCATAAAGCCAGGCTCGTCGCAAAGGGTTTCACCAACAACCCGGCATCAATTACACAAAAACATTCAGCCTTGTTGTCAAGTTGCCCACCATCGAACAGGTTCTTTCAATTGTTATTTCTCATTGTTGGTTACTGCACCAAATCGACATATAGAATGTCTTTCTCCATGACGAACTAACTGAGACCATCTTCATGCAACAGCCTCCCGAATTCATCAATTCAAACAGACCTAATTTCATTTGTAAACTCAACAAAGCTCTGTATGGCCACAGGCAGTTCCCCCATGCGTGGTTCGCCAAATTATGCTCATGGCTTCTCAGTTATGGATTTTTTGCATCTCAAGGTGATCTATCTTTATTCATTTTCCATAAAAATAGCCTCTGTATATTCATTCTAGTCTATGTCGACAATATGCTCATTATGTCTTCATCTTGACATCTACTGTTGTTGTTGACAACTTGATCAATGCCCTTGGACAAGCATTCCTTGTAACTAATTTAGGGCAACTCTCATACTTCTTAGGCTTAGAACTCAATTACATGCCTGATGGAATTTTGATGTCCCAAAAAAATATATCACTGATATTCTCACCAAAACCAACATGTTAGCTGCCAATCCAATTTCCTCTCCAATGTTGGGTTCCACCAAATTATTTAAGTTTGATTCTCTTGCCTTTGACAATATCACTCTGTTTCGAACTGTTGTTGGAAGCTTGCAGTACATTTCCCCTACCAGACTAGACATACTATTTTCAATAAATAAAGTCTGCCAGTTCATGCATGAACCTAAACTTAGCCATTGGATAGCAATTAAGCGTATTTTCAAATACCTTAAACAGACCATTGACCATGGTATTTTCTTCCCATACAACTCCAAATTCACACTTCATACCTACTCAGACGCTGACTTGACTGGTTGCCTAGATGATCGACGTTCCACCAAAGGTTTCTGCATCTTTCTAGGTAGCCATCTCATCTCATGGAGTTTCCATAAACAGCACACAGTGGCTAGGTCAAGTACTGAGGCTGAATATAAGTCCAAGTCCTTAGCAAACACCACTACTAAGTTAATTTGGCTACAAATTCTCATCAAGGAACTTGGTTTTTCACTATATCATCCCCTGTGTTATGGTGTGACAATTTAGGGGCAACGTATCTCACTGTCAATCTAGTGTATCACTTACGTACCAAATACATGAATATTGACTTCCACTTTGTAAGGGATACGGTTGCTACAAAAGCACTTCAAGTCTCTTTTTGTAGCAACAAGGATCAACTGGCCAATATTTTTACAAAACCCCTAGTTGCCAACAGATTTGCAACTTTGTGAATGAGTCTCATTGTGCATGAACCCCCAATGGACTCGAGGAGGCGTGTCAACCCAAGTGTATCACCCAAGCAAAATGACTCAGCTACCAAGTTGGACAATGATCCAGAATAATCCATCTTAGCAGAAGAAGCTTCAGGAACAACCCTTTTTTGATTCTGTATACTGTTATTTTTTGGCAGCTAGTGTAACTGCATTGTATTCCCCTTTTTTTTTTTTCTTCCTTCCGTGTAGCTCTACTTAGGTCTATATATATGACCTCCTACTGTAAATGATCATGCAATGAAATGAATTGAATTCTTAAAAGCTTTTCCTCTGTTCTGTTATTTGTGTTTTTTTTAATGTTTAAAAAAGCAAAATATGTACGATCCTATTTATTATAATGTTTAAAATATTTATTTTGTGAGATATCTTTATAGTCAAAGTATTTCTCTTACTATAAAATTCTACAATTAAAAAATCATTTATTATTTAATAAATATGAATCTAAAACGTTTTAAAGGTCAGTTATGATAGTTTTTAAAAATATATAGTTATAGGTAAGATTTCTTCAATAAAAAGGTGAACTTTTAACTTTTTTAGATGCTTAAATTAATTTTTATAAATTTATTAAAAATATTGATGTATCATTTTTTTAAGAAGTGCATAAAGTAACAAACTAAGCTTTATATAATCAGTTAAATTTATTTTATAATAAAAATAATTTTATAATATTAAATATCACATTAATTTATAATTTATTTTTATATAATTTTGATTAAATATTTTATCATTCCTTAGAAAAAAAAAATTCGACCGTTAAAAACAACTTTTAAGAACAGAAGCACTGAATAATGACCGCGTTCCCCGCATGGTCGGAGCAGCCCGTTCAACGAGCACATGACCATGAGCAGCGAAGGCAGCGCTGCACACATTATATATTGGATCTGTCTGGAACTTTGTGCGGGAGTTCTTGGACGAATGAATAATTACAAATAAATTATAATTAATACATGCAACCTTCAGCCAATTATAATTCTCTATTGAATAAACATTTATTTAATAATTTCTCAAATTGTCTGTTCTTATTAAAGGAATCTTTTATAAAATTATAAAAAAAATAAAATTATATTCTTAAATCGGTATATAAAATATATTATTCAGTTTATTTAAATAATAAAATTTAATTTATAAGATTTAAATTTTAAAATGTATATTCTAAATCAAATTATGATGTAGAAGCATTTTATTATATGTGCTCTACTGACTTTATTATAATATTTTTTAAATTAATTAAAATATTGTAAAAATTAAAAAAGAGGTTTTTTTGCTCGATTATTAGACCAAGAATTTAAATAATTTTTATATAATCGTTTAAAAGAAGTTTAGTTTGAATCCTCCCTATTATAATTATCATTTTTAATTAAAGGATACAAATTTAGCAACCTATTTATATAATTTAATACAAAATAAGCTTAAAGGCATCATAGAAAATATCCCCAATCACCAAAAATTAGTTTCTATCACTCCAATTTAATACTTGAAAATGTTAAATACCAATCACCAAAAATTAGTTTCTATCACTCCAATTTAATACTTGAAAATGTTAAATAATATCCAAAAGGTTAAAAAATCTTAAGATATGAAAATGGAAAAAGAGAACTTAGAAACTACATCAATTAAAGAGAGTTTAGAGATAAATTGCATCAAATTATTTAGGTTTATTAAGTAATTTTCTTTTTAAATCTATTATTCTTTTTCTAAAAAGTAAAAATGTAAGAATTCCGTGACGCCAAACGACTCGTCGCAACTGCATCCTGGTTTTGAAAAGTCGGTAATCCCCTCCCCTACCGATAATATGGAGAGAAAAGAAAGACTCCGATCACAGGAACGAGACGGATCCGGATCCCTTGCAAATCACAATGAATGCGAGGGATCTCTGTCCGAAGAAACGAATTCGCTACATCCAAATCATATATCTATTCGAATATCTCTGTCCCTGCGCACACGTCAAGGTGCTCTCTT
>QEOT01005966.1:148935-188610 GCA_003123785.1 Pterocarya stenoptera
CAATGAATGCGAGGGATCTCTGTCCGAAGAAACGAATTCGCTACATCCAAATCATATATCTATTCGAATATCTCTGTCCCTGCGCACACGTCAAGGTGCTCTCTTTATCTCCCTAACATCCATGTCTATTAAATAAATACATCGAACATCATCGTTTTCTTCGGGCCTTGTACTTTTATTCAATGCTGCTGAAAGTCTCCTGGAATTAGCACTCGTTAAGGTTTCTGGGTTTCGCTTGCTTGTTCATGTTTGGTGATTTCTGCAGGTTTCCCCGGTCCCCATTTTTGTTTCTTTAGGCAGAGTTTTCAGAATTTGCCCTTTTTTTCTCTATGCTCTGACGACTCAGTTTTTATCTGACTTAGAATTCATGAATTCTTTGTAAGTTTATTTATTTATGTGAATTATGCAATGAACTATTGTTGATAATGTTGGCTCTTGAATGATTCACTAGTTCTAGAGTAACTCCACATGTAACTTGATTCAAATAAACATTTTAAACATTTCAACCATGCTACTTGCCACTTGGTCCTATGTGCTTAAGTAAGTTGCCTATATGTCTAGACTTGTGCAGGGTGTGGAGAACTTTACTGCTGTGGCTTCATCATTTTGTCAGCTGGAGAGCGGGGAGATTTTAATGGAAGGGGTTTCATTTGGAATCCGTTTTGAATAGGAGTTTACTCTCTTATGAGCATTTTGGATTTCTTTTTTTCTTTTTATTGATTGTAACCACCTATGATTGGTAGGAAGACCATAGGACAGGCTTCGCCAATATTGTTGTAATGTTTTGTTCTTGGGTTTTTCTTTGCGACGTATAATTTGTTAACAATGATATTCCACCATGGGTCTTTCGGGAAATGGGTAGCTGTTAATTCCGATGGTGTATTATCATTTGACCCAATTATTGAGATGCCCAAAAATATGAGGAAACAGAGGAATGTCAGGTCCCTCTTCCATGTTGCAGTAACAGCCACAGATGCTCCTTACAACAAATGGCAGTGTCGCATTATGTACTATGGGTACAAGAAGCAGAAGAACTTGCCGGGATCAGAGATGGGAGCATTCACTCGGATTTTGCATTCAGGAAATCCCGACAACTTGATGGATGAGATTCCAACTGTTGTGGTTGATCCTCTTCCTGCTGGTATGGATAGGGTGAGATTCTTGCTTTCAGCTGCTTATTTTGTGCTTCTGTTGAATAATTCCTCTCCTTTGTTGGTTGGAAAATCTTAGCCTAACTCCTGACTATGTAAAGCATAATTTAAGAGCTAACTACTTTCGTACATCTTTAGCACTATATATGTTCCATCAGCAAGATTTTTGTATGGGGGTGCGTAATAATTTCATACTTTATAGTTAATTAGGAATGGCTGGAAAAAGAATACAGGAATGCAGTTTGTGATATAAGAGCGAAGTATAGTGCCTCTTGCAATTTTAGAGCTAATCCCGGCTACTCGCTTTCTTCAATGATTTACTAGTCACCACATGAAACTTAATTCAAACAAACTCTTCAAACATTTCAACCAAGCTAATTGGTCCTATGTGCTAAGGTAATGTGGATTTTAACCACGCTACTTGTCTAAACTTTTTATCTTGCCAATTTATAAGATGGATTTTGTTCAAGCCATTCCTTCTTGGCCTTTTAAAGCTTTCCATCCACTTCCATGACAATTGCAAACACCAAAGCAACTAAAGGTAGATATACATGTGAAGCATAAACCTTGCGTCTCTATACTTTTGGTTTCCTTATGTCCTTACAAAACTATTCATGCCAGAAGGTTTGATATCAATCTGGACTTACAAATTATGCTTATGCTCCTAGGTATGGCTATGCTGTAGCATCTGCTATGCATGGCGTGCAGCATTTTCTTCAGGAAGACTTCATGCTACAGGTACCTCTCTTCTTTTGAGTTCTTCATATGACAGTTGATTTCGAGTTTTAATTGGGTTTTCAGAAAATCCCTGAAACAACACTAATATATGCATATATTGGAGCTTTTCTTAGAAGCCTTCACTTGTGTTCTCTCTTTTTCAGCCCCCGAGGGATTGGGGAATTGGAAAAAAGGTTTATCTCATTACACTTATGGATGTGACTATAACTTAAAGGTATTATTTCCTCCCATTTCGTTCATTTATGATAAGCTGCTATTCCAAGAATGGCTGTTTGCTTATGTAAATCTTCCTTTATGTGGACCTTTTTATTCTATTAGTTTTTAAAACCGGCATTTTCTTCATCTATTTCTTCTCTTAAATTGCAAGGCTACAAGTTTGAACCTATAGTTATTAGCAGATACTGATATCAGTTTATTCAGAAGCTATATCTGATACATCTTCATATTTAGGGTGAGCTAACATATGGGCAAATCGGAGAGTGGCGATTTGCCAAGAGGTCGTTTGTACGTGTACGGTGTACCTCCACCAAGAAACCTCTCCTTGCCCCCTCCAGGTGTCCCTGAAAGCGTGGTATGTCCATGTTGATATCCTTTTGAAGCCATTGCTTCTTGCTAGGTGGCAGATTTTTTAGTCTATGGTGCTGGGCCACTGGCCTAGTCGCTCCATTATATCTGTATCCATGTTTAAATGTTTCTGACGAAGCTCTTACAAAACTTTGCATTTTTGTGTGTTTTGCTTCTCAAGCATGCGTGGCAATTATGTGTATATATGAGTTTGCTCTCTTTTTGAACACACTGTGATCATTGTATGGGTTTTTATTTTTCCATGTATCCTTTATTTTGCTCTTTTCGCCATGATTTTCCTACCTTAACCGTAGGAGAGGGGGNCTATTTCAAAAAAAAAAAAAAAAAATCCTCCCATGGGAAAAAGGGCAGTACCCAGGAAAAACAAATTGGAAAAAAAGGTGGCCTACACAGGTTAGTTCTATTAGGAGGATTGCCTACCTTACAAGTTGTGTAGCTGTTGATAGTGGAGTGCTCGACTGGGACAAGGTCTGTAATGCAATATGGTAAAGATTGCTGGAACTAGTTGATTCATGTACGCACATGCTCATCTAGTAGATTTCACCCTAGGGATTAAATAGCATTTGATACTCTTAAATTGGACTTCCTACGATAGTATCCAGTTTTATATGTTAGCAGCATGTGGAAGTTTGAGATGGTTACCATGATGTATTGAACAAGTTTATTTTCCATAATATCACTAAAAGAATTCAGTTTCACCTTTCACCTTCATATATTTCTCTTTTCAAAGACTATTAATTTGCTTCTAAAGTGGAAATTATGACTCCATATTTGCTCTCAGCGTTTTTGTTCTGCAGGTCACCCTTGTTAAGATGGTGAATGAAGCAACTTCAAACATTCCTAATTGGGATACGCAGTAGACATTTGCTAGCCCATGGAACTGTAATTTGTGAGAAAAATGAAAATTTTGATCTGCCCCCAGAATGATTAAATGTACAGAAACCTCAGCTTAGATGTTCCCAGGTACAAGATATATAACACCATAAATAGAAGATAAGATCGTTTTGCTGCTTTTCTTTGGATCTTGGGCAAATACCACATAGTATTGACTGAGAATGGTCAACATAAATGGTATTGTGATTGGCTAATGTAATTGCTGCAAACTGGACTTCTTGTCCCTTGCGATTCTCCATATGTTGAAGAAATTCTGTTAGACGCTTGGTCTATATGTTAGTGGGTCTAAAGACAATATAATGGAACTGTCCCGTTTGGATTGTGAGATGAGTTGAATAAAATATTGTTATAATATTATTTTTTAATATTATTATTGTTTTAAAATTTAAAAAAGTTAAATTGTTTATTATATTTTGTGTGGAAATTTAGAAAAATTGTAATGATGAGATGGGATGAATTGAAATGAGTTTCCAATCCAAACCGGGGCCTAAGAAATAGAAGAAATAAGCCAAATGCATAAGATATTCATATATATACCAATCTGTCTAGTCCAATTCAGTATAATTTGTACAAGGCAAATCTCATATAATTCCCACTTAAAAAGAAACAATATAACTGATTCCTAGCCTCCTTTTTCTGGCCCCTAAAATCCTAATCTTCAAAATGTTAACATGTCTACTTGCATACTTAAAACAAGTTGGAAATTATGTCAAAAAATGGATAAACTTTTTGTACCATGGAACATAAATATGGATAGCATATGAACTAAACCCTTCACATACTGTAAGTCTTCTGTAAGAAGGATGGCATCAAGATGAGTGAAGCGTGCGAGTTTTTGTCGGCTGAATATTGGATAAAAAATGGTCCAGAATCGAAAAGAGGGTGCCAGGGAAGAATGGACAAACAGAGAAAAAGCCTCTTCCATCTTCACTTATTTTTTCAGTTTTTTTGGACTATGGTGGGATATTATCTTTCGTTGTCTGAATTTTAAGCGTCAGGATTTCCTATCATTTTCACTTCTGAGACATGGGTCCATATTAAATATAGTCTACACATATAGCAGCAGGTACTTTGCTGGTTGCTGCTGTTTTACATTATTTTTCACTTCTGAGAAATGGGATTCATTTTGTGTCGGCAGTCTTCCGGTTACTGCTTCATTTTTACCAATATTTCTGAAAATTTTTACCTTCTTTTTTTGGAAGCTTTCTATCTTCTGCATTCCTGATATTTGCATTTAAAGCTTCTTCTGCACACTTCATTGTTTCTGTTTCAGGTTCCATATTCAAATAGTCGTGGATTGCCTTGCTGTAACACAAAAAAACAAAACAAACATTAACTAATTACATTTTGTTTTTCAAGAAAAAGAAGAAAAGGGGGGCCTGGAAACAGCAAAGGAATGAATTATTGCATCCTCCTTTTTTACTTTGTATTCCTTTTAATATCATGAGTTGCATCTATTCGTGTACCTGATTTGTACATTAATTCATGAAAAGTTGCTAGAGTTCGCGTGCTTGATTGGTGCCACACAAGTCACAACCACTGTCGGTAAAAGAATAACAATGAGATTTTTAATCAAAGCAATCACCTTTTTGCCACTAAACAACTTCACTGCCGAATTAGGTTCCAATGGGATATAGAAATACTTTTAATCTATCTTATTTTATTTCATCTCATCTTTATAATTTTATTAAATTATCATATAATATAAAATATAATAAATAGTTCAGCATTTTCAAACCTTAAAACAATAATAATATTAAAAAAATCATATTTTAACAATATTTTATTCAAATTGTTTAAAACCATCTCATCTCATCTTACTATCTAAACGAGCCTAAATTATTTTCTGTAATTTGTAGAATTTGAGAACGAGCAAGTTTTGTGCATTTTTTAAAGAAGAAAAGTGAGTAGTCCTATTTGTACAATTAAAGTGTTTCATCTCATCTCATAATTATAATTTTTTCAAATTCTAACACAAAATATAATAAACAATTCAATTTTTTCAAATCTCAAAACAATAATAATATTAAAAAATAATATTTTATTCAATTTTTAATTTTTAATTTTTATTTCAATTCATTTCATCTCAATTCATTATTCAAATCGCACTTTAATGTTTCATAGGAATTCTAACAAATACTCTTAAGATAATTTGGAGAGCGAGATGAGATAATAATTTTGTGAATAGTAGTAAGATAGTTTGTAAATAGTAATGAGATAGTTTGATTCGAGTATTTTTTAGATTTTGAGAAATGAGAGAGAAAAAGTTAAATAAAAAATATTATAAAGTTAAAATATTGTAAGAATATAGTTTTATAATATTATTTTTATTTAAGATTTGAAAAAATTGGAATTATTTTTTATTTGAAAGTTTGAAAAATTTATAATGATTAATTTGAAAATTTTATAATTAAATTATCATTATGAATAAAATGAAATGAGATTGATTGAAATAAAATAAAAATTTTGTATCTCATCCAAACTAATTCTAAATCCCTACTCTCCAAATGGCAAATATGTTGTCTCTAGAATATCTTTCTGAACCAGACCGAGTCAAAGTCAATAACGAGGCATTCTTAATTGTGTCAATTAGATGTTTAAACGTTAAAAGTTGAAATCGTGGGGACTTTGAACATTGGTTACTTGGTAGCTACTACCTTATCGAACTATTTTGCAAGCATGCCAAATTTGATGTTGAGGCCTAGTTTGTGCTGTCTTATAGACGGACTTTTCGGACCTTTTTTGGTCAACAATTTTCTTTTGTGCGTGAAACAAATTAGCTGCTGCAAAGAAATAGTTTCGTTTGTTTTGATAGATGAGATCGTGAGATGAATTGAAATTAAAGTTAAAAATTAAAAGTTAAATTAATTATTATTAAAAAATATTTTTTTAATATTAATTTTATTTTAAAATTTAAAAAAATGGAGTTGTTTATTTTATTTTATATAAAAATTTTAAAAAATTATAATGATAAGATTAGTTGAAAGGAATTGTGAAAATAAATGAGACGACTCTCCTTCAACGAATTTCATGCAGAAGTTTTTACTTCTAACCCAATCGTCATGTTGATCTCGATCTGTCCTCAATGAATTAGACTATCTTCACGAATCTTTTGCTAGATCCATGAATCCTAAAACTCTCACCATATTCTTTTCCCTTTTCTCTGAGAAACACAGTCTGACCTAGAACAGATCCAGCTCCATCACCCAATTTAGCTTAATGTAAGAACTGGGATTTGCTTTGATACGAAAAGGGTAGCCTGTTGAGAACCTGGAAAGTTCTGTCAAACAAGAAAACGCCCTTTGAGGTATTATGAGAATATTTTATTATGATTTATTATTTTATTATTATTTTTTATCTATTATTTATTATTATTTAATATTTTATTTTATTTTTTATTATTATTAACAAAATAACTCACTGTCCAGATGACAAACTTAAAAGTCTTTGTTTCTGCATGAGTAGGGTCAGATTAGGTTTTGGGGTGGACAGGGACACTTGTTGAGGCACTCAAAGTCACATGCATACTTCATCGATCCACTTACTGCCATGTCAATGACGTATAGACAAAGGTCCAGCAACTTCTGCGAGAGTGCATGCAGCCACGACACTTGTAATCAGAGCTGAGCTTGACTACACTAGCTTCTGCTTAATTTGTTTTTGTTTTCCATATCCCAAGCATGTAAAGATGTTTAAAGGTGAATGGGAGGAAAAAAACAAAACCCCCATAATGCAAACATGAGGAGAAAAACCTAATATGCTTTTCCCTCCATGCTTGTCACTATTCTTTAAGAATAGAATAAATATAGATAGAAGTTACTGTTTGGAGAAGTCATTTTACACACATGATGTGGCATCATTTAGACCACACACAGAGAAGATGAAAAAAAAAAAATCTAACGGCAGCCACGTAATGAGTGCAACGAGTGCACCGCTACAGTAACTTCTATGTAGAATTACTCTTAAAAATATCTTGGCATCCGCTATTGTGTGGCATCAACCGGACGCACACCTAACGTGGCACCAATTCCCGCTCGAACCCATCACATGGCTCCTCTCTCATTCGAAATTCTTTTATAAAAAATTTTTCTTTCCCGTGCAAAACCCAAGCGCCTTCGTTTCGTCTGTTCCCCAATAGTTGTGGGAAAACCAATAAGAGATCATATTCTTGAGCAACAATAGTAGATCAAGATCCTTAAAATTGCAAATCATTGTCCTTTTCCCTGTCCACTTAATTCAGCTTTTAGTGGAGAAAAAGAGTGAGAGCAAACGATGCTTTCTGTCTAACAATTGCCATAATAAACGGATTTTCGAACAAATAATATCTGCATATGATTTAATTACTATTTTAGAACGGTCCTACACATTATTTTTACCTTATCTTTTTATTGCCACTATCATTTTTTAACAGTTTTAAGGCCATCACTATTGCCAATCCTCACTTTACTCCTTCCTTACCACCTTGCTTGGATAGTGGACACGCACATTGATCAATAAGAGAACATCAAGTTCATATGAGTTTGTCGATTCTGACACACATATTAGATCTAAAAAAGTCATGATTTTTTTGTATGAAGACTAATGCTAATCTGTCCATTTCGTGAAGAAAATGACAATTAAGTCATTAATCAATCCACCAAACTCCTTGTTTCAAATGATATGAGAATATCACACTTCACTCCCCTAACAGCACTAAAAATGAAATCCTTTGTACTATTACTTGGCATGCAGTACTGGTTGAAGTGTCGGGAACAGACGAAAATTTGTTTAAGAACCCAAATTATTTTGTATTTCCCTTAAACATTTGAAAAATAGTACTGTACATGTAGCATATTTCACATCAGTCCCAAATCTCCACCTCCCTCCCAATCTATTGAAATAGAGAAGTAAGACAGTTATAAAGAAATTATATAAAAGTAAATCTAAAAACGGATATGAATTTATATGATGAGTTTTGTTATGTATAAGCAAGTTTAAGTACTAATTTACATACTAATATTGTTGCATTCATATTCTAAATTCAAATTAGTACTATTTTCAATAAAGTCTACTTTCTGACCAATCATATTGATAAATGTACGTATTAGTGCGCATAATCGCTTATAACTAAAAAAAAATTTCTTATATGATATATTAGATTTATTTTATAATAAAATAATTTTAAAATTTGATGTACTACGTCCATTTATAAATTCATTTTCATGACATCTCATTATGGTAGTATTTTTTTTAAATAAATGTGAGGGAAAAATATCATGTTTAGGTTGCACGTGACAGAGGCCACTCTACAAAAGCGAATGGAATTCTACCATCCCCACCACCAAAAAACTTAAAAAACGAAAAGCAAAGCACACCCATGCCCATACCGACACACTGAGCTTTTGCAGCTATATAAACACATTTTCTCTTGACCACAATAAACCAATATCAAAGCTAAACTCACCCTCAAAACCAGCCATGGCTACGAGAACCCTTTCTCTACTACCCCATCTCTTCTCGCTAGCCCTCCTCTGCATTTCCCTCGCCCAAGGTCTCAACCCAAAATGTGACACATCCGACCAAGGCTCAACCCTCCAAGTCTTCCACGTTTCCAGCCCATGCTCCCCGTTCAGGCCCTCAGAGCCACTGTCATGGGAGGAGAGTGTGCTCCAAATGCAGGCCAAAGACCAGGCCAGGCTCCAATACTTTTCCAGCTTGGTGGCCGGTAGGAAATCTTTCGTGCCGATTGCCTCTGGCCGGCAGATTATACAGAGCCCCACGTATATTGTGAGGGCCAAGATTGGAACACCAGCCCAGACCTTCCTCTTGGCCATGGACACCAGCAATGATGCTGCCTGGGTACCTTGCACTGGCTGCTTAGGGTGCTCATCAGCATTTTTTGCCTCTGACAAGTCTACTAGTTTCAAGACCCTCGGTTGCCAAGCACCTCAGTGCAAGCAGGTACACTGTTTTTTTTACTAATTCACACTTCAAAAAAAAAAACCTTAGAATGCTGCAGATTAAACAGATGAGCGGTGCTACCCTGTCTCTAGAGTGCACCGCTCAATCATACCACTGCCGCTGGTGTAAATTTTTTTTTTAATTTTTTAATTTATAATTTTTTATCATTTTAAAATATTTTTAAAAAATATAAAAGAAAATATCAATACATTGTTAATCCTTTAATTAATAAAAAAAATTTAAAATAATTAAAATAAGAAAGTTTTAAAATTAAGTAAAAAAAAAATTGAAATACATAAAATCTCGAGAATTAATAGAGTGGCCTAACCAGATCACATTGCTGCTTAGAAGAAAAAAAAAATCTTAGTGCTAGGCCTTTCTCTCTTAATTTTGTCAAAGGTTTTGGTAAGATAATGTTATGATTTTGGTTTTATCCCTCGAGACTCGAGTCAACTGCAGCAATTGGAGATTATTGTTGCGGGCCCAGTTTCAGGTCCATTTACTACGAAAAGGACGTGCTCATTGGCTGTTTCAGCCTTTGCTATGCATAAAAGATAATGGCCAACATATTTAGAGATCTAAATATAGTTCTAATAATTGATCCATGCGATTTTTTAGCTAATCCACAAGTCCTTCGGACCTCCTTTTTCTTTTTCTTTTTTTTTTTCCTTCTGTTTTTTTCACTTTTTCTGTTTTTTCTTTGGGTGTGATGTCACCGATCCAAAATTCACGGGTGAAGTAAATCTGTCAAGCTGATAATTTCTGCAGGTACCTAAACCCACTTGCAGTGCCAGCGCGTGTAGTTTCAACTTGACCTACGGCGGCTCCTCCATAGCGGCTAACCTGTCACAGGACAACATCACCCTAGCCGATGACTCCATCCCTAACTACACCTTCGGCTGCATACAGAAAACCACGGGCAACTCGGTTCCACCACAGGGACTCTTGGGTCTGGGTCGAGGGCCACTCTCACTTCTTTCCCAGACCCACAACCTCTACAAATCTACATTTTCATACTGCTTGCCTAGCTTCAAGTCCCCCAATTTCTCTGGGTCTTTGAGGCTCGGGACCGTCGGGCAGCCAATAAGAATTAAGTACACTCCCTTGCTCAAAAACCCTAGAAGATCTTCACTGTACTATGTGAAACTTGTTGCAATAAGGGTTGGACGGAAAGTCGTTGACATTCCACCTAGTGCTTTGGCGTTCAATCCCACAACCGGGGCAGGGACCGTCATTGATTCTGGTAATGTTCTTTATATACTCAAACAGTTGTTCTTTTGTACTCATTTAGTGCATGATTTACATTTACTTACCACAGGAATTTGACATGCACACACAAATCTGTTGCTGCAATCTGCAGGCACTGTGTTTACCAGGCTTGTCGAGCCGGCGTACGTCGCGGTGAGAAACGAGTTCCGGAGGCGAGTCAAGAATGCAAACGTGATATCTCTAGGTGGCTTCGACACATGCTACTCGGGCCCCATTGTTGCGCCCACAATAACATTCATGTTCCCAGGGTTAAATATGAGTCTCGCAGCAGACAACCTCTTGATCCACAGCACAGCGGGCAGCATCTCATGCTTGGCCATGGCAGCGGCACCCGACAACGTCAACTCGGTGCTTAATGTGATAGCCAACATGCAACAACAGAACCACCGTGTGCTTTTCGACATTCCCAACTCGAGGCTTGGCGTCTCCCGTGAGCCCTGCACCTAATTTATTAATTAATTTTGTTGGGTTCTTGTGCCTCTGAGGTCTTGATTAGGGGTGGAGTGTGCTGTGCTCTTTGGTGCTTTTTTATTTTTTTGTAAGATTTGTTTAGATTTGTCTTTGTACAAATCGTTCAGTGTTTTTCTCTAATTGTTCAGGTGATCATACTGTATCCATGTTTATGGCTTGGGTTAGTACGTACTCTATCCATGTTGAAGTTATCATACTGTAGCTTTGTGCTGGTTGTGTCGCGCATTCTATGTAGCGGTCAATGTTTTGTATTTTAAGTGGATGGTTACTTTGGTAGATAACGTGCGATGTCACGGGTGATATATTTGCTAGACGTCCAAGGCTTTTGCTTTCAAATTGCTTTTGCTTATGCTTCTGCTTTTGCTATCATTATATAGCATTACTCTAGACATAAAAAAACATCTTGATATCATCAATAATCACACATTTGACGACATCTCAAATTATTTAAATAATTACTAACGTGATTAATAATATTGGAAGGAGTTTCAACAAAATGTTTAATAATAGTATAGATCAAAGTATTAACATCATTAAGAAATGTCATTTCGACAGTTTCATAAAAAATGGGTAACTCTTTATCTAGACAAACTTGAAAAAGACCATAGCATCACAAAGCCTATTATATATATATAAAGAGAAATTGAAACTATAAAAAGATTTTATAAAAATAAATTTACAAACTGACATGGCAGAATGTATAGTCATTTTTATTATAAAATAGATCTAATGGATGTTATAAAGTTATATCCGTTTGTGAGTTTATTTTTATGTAATCTCTTTATATTAGCTTTTTTTAAAAGGGTATGTAGTAGTTCTTTTATATATATATATATATATGTATAGAATGTTTAAAAAGCTGTAAAAGTGATGTATAATTATATGGTATAATTACAATCATTCCCTTATTTTTCCTGATATTATTCATGTTTTCAAACCAATAACTACAAAAATTTGCAAAATTATTTATTTCCTTCAAACAAAACGGCAAATAAAGAAAAAACACAACGTTGTATAGTATTGTTTTTGTTAATTATTGGTTTAATTTGTTTTTAATTAAGACACCAACACAAACCAAATAAGATGTATATGATATGTTATATATCTTCCAAAAGAAGAAGGGATAACATTAGTGCAAAAATAGCATCCCTCTGCCATATTCATGAGGCAGCCTCATTTTACACGCCCTTTATATAAATATAAATATATATATTTATATTTATATAAACACATATACTGACCCTTTAAGAGGAAAAAAACGGAAGAAGAAGAAGAAATTTTACACGCCCTTCTTAAAAAAAAAAAAAAAAAAACAACAAGAAGAAGATCGAAGAGATGAAGAAGGAGAAGAATGGAATAATAAAGTTGATATCGTTGGCACTGGCCTGGCCTATTGTCTGCCTCTTATCTCTTTCTTGAACTGAGGAATGTGTCTGCCTAATCTCCTGCTTAATAATTACCCACTCTTTTACGCCCTTTTCGACTGATCTGCATTGAGCATATTCCTCATCGGTGAATGATCAATAATATTGTTTTATTGCTTCAAAAAAAAAATTGTTTTATTAATTATACGATGAATTTGAAACCGACCCCAATCATGAGTTTTTTTTATATATAAAATTATTAAAATGTCCTAAATCATGAGTTCCTGTGAACAGAGACAGACAACTATAAAATTAAAAATGAAGAGATCAAGGGTACGCCATGGCCCATGACTAACAAAAAAGAGAATGCTTTAAATATTAATGTATTTTATAAAAATAAATAAACAAATAGCTAAAATTATAAAATTATTTTTATTATAAAAAAAATTTAATAGTTTATATGAAATCATGTCAAAATAACACTACAGTTGTGGAGTGTGCTGCGCAGCTTGCATACTCATTTTGAAATAGAGTAAGATTTATTATTAAATTTTTTTTTTATGTATATCTCATATTTATCATTTTTTTTAAATTACACAACATTTACAAACTACATAACTATAAATGTCATTTCTCATTTATGCATATATTTTTATAAATATTTTGATTCATGTATCTATTCTGTCTTGCTAGACTTGATATACAAATGGATAATAAAAGAAAATTTGGTCGTTTGGAGACTCGATTGGGAGGTGAGATGAGAATTTTATATTTTATTTTAGAATTTAAAATATTATTTTTTAATTTTAAGATTTGAAAAAGTTGAATTAAAATTTAAAAAATATGTATTGAGATTTGAAAAAATTAAATTATTTATTATATTTTATATAAAAATTTAAAAAATATGTAATTATGAGTTAAAAAGAAATGAAAATTTTTATAAATTTTCAGCCACCAAACCTGCTCGGCTGAGCTTAGGTAGATATGCTCTGACATTTAAAATGAAAAACCAGCTGCCAATTCTCTCTCTCGCATATTCTGCTCTCTTTCGTCTCCACACTTGCAAACTGTACGTATTACTATTTAGATATAGCGATCGAGAGACAGCGACGGAAGAGCAACCAGATAACGTAGGAATTTTTCAAATCATTAAGGTTTTTTCTTGGGAAAAAAAAAAAAATACATGGAGGTGAAGCACCGAACGGTACGGTACCTGATTACCAACCTGAGTTCGGTGTCGGAGCAGACCCGAGTAGAGGCCCTGAGCGAGCTCCGGCTCATGACCAAGCTCGACGCCAACGCCCGCCCCCTCATCGCTGAAGCCGGAGCCATACCTTACCTAGCCGACACCCTCTACTCCTCGTCCCACGTTGCCCAGGATGACGCCGCCGCCATCCTACTCAACCTCTCCATCTCCTCCCGTGCCGCTCTCATGTCGACACGCGGCCTCCTCGATGCCCTCTCCCACGTGCTCCGACACCACGCCTCCTCCTCGTCCCCCACAGCGGTCCAGTGCTCCGCCGCAACTCTCCACAGCCTCCTAATCGAGGACGAGTACCGCCCCATCATCGGATCCAAACGCGATATTATCTACTCCTTGATCGATGTGATAAAACAGTCCCGCTCCCCCGTTAGATCCGTCAAGGACGCCCTCAAAGCCCTGTTTGGTATCTCGCTATACCCTTTGAACCGCAAGACGGTTGTTGATCTGGGTGGCGTCGGACCGTTATTTTCTCTGATACTGAAAGGCTCAGCTACTGGGATCATAGAGGACGCAACGGCTGTGATAGCGCAGGTGGCGGGGTGCGAGGAGAGTGAGGAGGCGTTTAGGAAGGCTTCGGGTACCGCGGTTTTGATGGATTTGTTGGACGTGGCGACGGGATCGAGCATGAGGGTGAAGGAGAACGCGGTGGCAGCGCTATTGAATTTAGTGAGGTGCGGAAGGGAGAGGGTGGAGAGGGAGGTAAGGGAGATGGGGCTACTGGTGGTGGAGGGGATTGCCGACGTCGCGGAGAATGGGAGCCCGAAGGGAAAGAGCAAGGCAGTAGCGCTGCTGAGGATGCTCTACGGTGGGAGCAATGGGTGTGTGGTGAGGGACGAGCGGTTTGATTATTTGCTTAATCATTAACAACAGTACAGTTCATGAAATCTGGTGTTTTTATTTGGTATGATATGTTACGATTAGAACTCATGTACATTAAGAAACATATAAATTAGCGATTGTTTTGATTTCGTCGTGTTTATCTTTAGATCATGAATGGAGAAATGATGAGTTTCTTGATCATCAGAGTATATTGTTTTTGCTCATGTTGTGCAAATTAATCGTCATATATACAAACAAACTCGGTGTTTTTGGCTCATGCATATATGATATTGTCTCCTCTGTCCTTTTCATTTCCTAAATATTGCATGCACAATAATATTATATTAAGATTCATCATCAGTGATGAACATCGAACCCTAATTACCCGATTTTTCTTTCCTCTTCGGTTTGGTATAGATCAAAGTCGAAACGTCCCTCGTCGACCTGGCCCTGACATAGCATGATAATTGATAAGTGCATTAATCCGGCCTTAAACCTTTCTTATCCAATAGATCGATCGATCGATCGTCCTCCTTTTGGCTGGCTCAAGATCCTCCCAAATCTATCCTTATCTTCATGTAATCCTTGGTCTTTCCTCCAATCCTTATATTCATTAATATTATATCCACCAGTACTAGGATTTATGATCTGTTCGTCGAAAAAAAGGTGATGAATTTGTTTCTTAAATTTGAGGCTACGGCGCCGGCTTTCATTGTTAAATTCCTTTAAATATATATTAAGAAAGAGGATCATGTGATCATTGACAAGCATGGTTTGAGGTGCAATTTATGAAGTACTGAAGGGCGATCATGTTTTCATCGTTAATTAGCATATTATTATGGTAGTGCAATAGGGGTCATGGCTCACGCATTGAAAGCTCAGAGAAAAAATGAATAGAACTTCACTTCAATAGCTTTCGTCACCAAAAGCATACATGAGCTCCTTTCTATGAACGAACTGACAACAGTAGAGAGATAGAAGATCGACGGCCACATGCCTAGCTCACCATTAAACCAAAAATACTAGTACTGCTCTTGGATATTTATAATTTGTTTGAACTCTTAATCCTTGCAGTCGTAATTAATAGTTCATTATTGTACTTTCAAGTCCGACCTTCACGGTGGCTCACTCTGTCGTATTAATGTAATGGACGTTAGCATTTTCTCTTGTTTGCATGAGCTCTAGTACTCATCTAGCTAATAGTATCTATGATCTATCTAAAAACAATGATTAATTAATACTACCACGCACGTACGTAAACGCATATATAATACTCAGAGTACATGAGTTTAATCTAACCTACTGCACATTGCTAACTACTCCATGACTTTGAAGTACTTGTGTCGTGATCATGCATAGTACTCTAACACCAATTGCTATGGGTCCAAGAATTAAGTGTTTGTTTGAAATGGAAGAAATGGAAATATATATATATATATATATATATAATGAAAAGACGGATCAATTTGAGGGAGATCAAATTAACCAGCTCCAAGAATAAAGACAAATAAAACTGAGTTTGCATTAAATCGTGATATATTAGTGTATGTTGATCTCATATCAATCAATATGCATGCAGGGTCCAAGAATTAGGTACTGTTTGGTTGGAAAGAAAATGAAAATAAAATTTGAAAAGACCTATCATGAATTCAAGCTAGGGTATAAATCAAACCTCCAAGCTAGAATAAAGAAAAAAGAAAACCAAGTTTGCATTAAACTTTCGGATGCCCCGTTATAACAAATCTGTTATTTATATAAAGAGAATTGATATATATTTTTTTTAAGATAAATGATATTTACAGTCTTAGAATATATAAATCTCACGGACTCACTTTGAAAAAGGGAGTAATAACTCATATAAAAATAATAATTTTTTAATAATAAATCTTATTGTTTTCAAAAAAAGTGTAAGAAACTTAGACATTTTAAAACTAGAACTAGCATTAGTCTTTATACAAAAGTAAGCATAATTAATTCTATCTATGTGCTTAAATTCACGGGCCTAGAGTCAGAATTCCAACATCACATTTCAATATATCATTTCATTACCAATGCCAGCCACCCATTATAATATCAGCCCACTACACTTAAGGCCTATTCTAAAGACAATCCGGTTCTAAAGTTTCTGACCTTCGAACATTTTAAGTAACACCATTCCGTTAAAAGAGTAATGCTATTTATCATCTTAATTTTTATTATTTTATTATTATTTTATAATGTGATATTAGATGATTATAGACTATTTATTATATTTTATTTGTAAGTCTATTATCTAATACCACATCATAAGATGATGAGATGATAATAAAAAATAGACAGATGAATAGATTTTTTCTTTAAGGAATATCTTTGATACTAATTTAATCAGCATATCAAACTTTAACTAAAAGCTTAAATTAGTGGGTATAGATTTACCAATATTCTATTAGTCATGCACCCATTATTCGGCCGATTACTTCATTGCAGATGACTCAATTACTTGAGAGTAGTACTCCTATTCGTTCTAAAATTTTTCATTCTAAATTAATACACGTGCTATTGTGATATATTTTAAGCGACTTAAATTATAGTAGAGATATATATGAAATGGGTGATTCTTCAAAAGTTATATCTTCTTTAAGGGCTTTACCATATATATAGCCTTATTATGTATCCAAATTTAATTGGATTATAATTTCCCAAATCATGTATGCATCTTATTATAGTTGCAGTAGTAATGTAAGTTTTTGTACATGATTTGCAGATCGGGTGGGTAGCGTATAAAATGGCATTTACTATGCATATATCAACCACTAGTCACTCTCACAACCCACACCTATAGTTTTTTTATAGGGTGTGAGGGCATTTTTTATAGAGTGTGGGGTGTGCGATGGTGAATAGTGAGTAGTGAAAAAGAATTTTCATATAAAATAGAAGGAAATAGAAAGGAACCTGGTCTAAAATCAAACACCGAACTAAGAAAACTCTTCCCTTACCAAATTCCATTATATATAGGTAGTTTATTCTCCACTAAACTACCATTTAAGTTTCCAAATGAATAACTTCTAACTTTAGTTATTTTTAAGAACCATTGGCTTCTCTGACCCACTAAGAAATTAGCTATCTCTGAGTGGATTTAGTTTACTTTTACTTTTTTCAATAGGTTGGGACTGAGACGTTCTGGGTCAGAAATAACAGGTTTGGCCACAGGTTTGTTTTTTTTTTTACTGGCCTTTTACGTTATTTTGGTTTATCTTTATCGTTTGTTGCTTTTGTTATTTTGTTAGGATTGGAGACTTTTGTTAGTTTGCTGATTTAGTGCTGATGTACGGTATAGTGTTTAGTTAGTTTGGATGCCTATTTTTGGTTTTTCTAGTACTTTGAATATGTGTAACCCCAAGTGTTAAGATGTAATCACGATTTTTCTCTGTCAAAAGTGAGGACTATCAATAAAATGAGATACCGTTATTTTTTTTTTAAAAAAATAAAAAAGGTGGGACTGAGACCTATATATACATATAGGTTATTTAATAATTGGGGTGATGAGTACTGATGCCACTTTGCATGTAATTAATTAACTTTTTGATTAGCAAAAGTTGATCTACCTCAGGAACATTAATAAACCTCTAAAGTAATGAATTATATTATAATAATAATATATAACCCATCAATTAGATTTAACTTCCATGGAGATCGAATGCAAAAGGTTCTTCATTATTCCTTTGTACATTTATCCCATCATATATAACTCCCACAAGTGATGCAGTCTTCTTTCATCATTACTTGGTCTAGTTTTTGTCAGCATTTTCCCTAACAATACTAGAGTTTAGAGACTATCTAGGCAATATCTTCAAAAGCCTACCACATTCTGTGTTTCTTTTTTCCATCTCCTTTTCAAACTACCGTTCAAAGGCTTGCCAATTGCACTTTTTGCTTTTAATCTTTTTAATCATTGTAGGTTTGTAATCCTTTTGTTTTTGTTTTATTAAAAATTGAAATTTTCCAAAGTGCCATACACAACACCATTGCTTTGACGCATGCTTAGATTGTCATGTTTTGTGCACTATGAGATGATCTTGCAGCTACTGCAACCAATATTTCATCATGGTTAGCTTTTGGTAAAAGCTAAATTCATGCCCCATGTTGAACTTAATCCCTTTTAAATCATGAAGTGAAAACTGAATCAAACGCCATCAACTGAATATAGTAGCCAGCAAGAAAGCATTCTACTCTAATCAGAAGAAAAATTCTTCTCATCAGCTACTATTCACTATTTCACACCCCACATCTTATGAAAAAAACCTCCATATCTTATGAAAAATATCCCACACCCTAAAAAAAAGCTATAGGTGTGAGTGTGAGAGTGAATAGTAGCTGATGAGTAAATCCCGTAATTTGAAATTTCGTCTCTCTTAATTTGTACTTGCACAGTTGAAAGAACCTGACCAAAAAATAATCTTGCAAGTTTAAAGACTAAAGAGAATCTCAAATTCTTCCATGATTTGCGAATCATTTGCACAATAATTTGGTAAGCTTTATTTATTCACAAAAGACATACAGTAATTTAAAATTTACAAAGAATTTTAATTGGAAGAGCATCATCTTCTGAGTTGCTCATCCCACTTGAAACTTCCAAACCTCACAAAAAGCACGAATTGGTGAGAGCTTTGAAATGGGTCGGATTAAAATGGCATTTTTTGGACTTTTAGATACGTATAGTTGATGGATGATCAAGGTCCACTGCTCTCCATTTGAGGCCACTAAATTCGGACAGATTTTCCCCCCCATTAAACTGTTTCAGGTGTTCCCCAGTACGGTCGCTCCCATAATTATCTTCTATTTTCCTATTTGCCAAACAAAAGCCTGATCTCAAACTATGGCCGAGTTTAACATGCAACTTATAATTTGCAGTCGAATTACCATATCCATTTTTTGTGTTGGTAATCCAACTCTACCTGGTGCCTTCTTGTCTCTGCACCATGGCTAAAGACAGTTTCTTGAACCAAAGGGTTAGCATGAAAAATAGAAAACAAGAGGCTGATCAACAATATCATATATATATATATAGACGTTCTTGAGCAACATCTGAGATTAGTAATTAAGGAATTAAGCCAAACCAAAGGCAAAGTTTCTCCTCATCAATGACTACTAGGCATGCAGTAATTTGTTCACCGGCCACTTGATGCGGCATATTACTATTGGCTACCAATATGGGCAGGCAGAAATGAATCCCTGCGCCAATGGGATGTTATTAGAGAGCCATTAGAATTTGGCTCCAGTGGTTATGAATGATCAATCCACCAAAACTTTCAAAAAAGGCACATAAAAAGGCAAAAAGCAAAGCTCAGAGAGAGAGAGAGATCAAAAGGGCTAGCTATAGTTGAGTGAAGGTAGCACATTGGCTGGTGGAGGCCGAGGAGAAGGTGGAGGTAGTGAATTGGGTGATGGGGATGGAGAGTGGGTGACACACCCACGTGAATGACCCACCACCCCCCCTTACAGGCACAAGTGGATGTCTTGGTTGGCTTCATATCAACGCTAACAGCCAAAATAACTCAACCACACAGCAATAAAACCAGCATGCTCACAATCACATAACACCACCCCCCCTCCCCAAAAAGTGAAAAAAAGAAAAGTTAGGATCCATTTTAACATCATTAATTCATTTGACAAAAGTGAACCATTTTTCCTGGTTGCCCACTAACCCTAATAACCTTTCCTCCTCTTTCTCTAATATTATTGCTTGTCTCTCTCTTCCTTTAGGTGGCCACTAATACTTTGCCATTTCTTTTCTTTTCTTCTCTAATGCTAGTGGTTCTCTCTCTTTCTCTTTCTCTATCTCTCTCTCTTTCTCTATCTCTCTCTTTCTCTCTCTTGCAGTTCTATTCTTAAACTTTATTTGAGAGGTTTGTACATGTTAGCAGCTAAACAGGGGTAAAAGTTTTAGCATGGGGAGAGATGGACAAAGAAATTAACCAAGAAATCCCATCTCTCCTCCCTAACAATAACACCACCGCCACCACCAAGGAAGACTCTCCAATTAGGAAACCATTTGCTGCTGCTGCTGCTTCTGCAAGCAATGATAGATTGAAAAGAGATGAGTGGAGTGAAGGAGCAGTTTCAACCCTTCTTGAAGCTTATGAAGCCAAATGGGTTCTACGAAACAGAGCCAAGCTCAAGGGCCACGACTGGGAAGATGTTGCACGCCATGTTTCATCGCGTGCCAATTGTACCAAGTCCCCCAAAACACAGACTCAGTGCAAGAACAAGATCGAGTCAATGAAGAAAAGGTACCGTTCAGAGTCTTCCAGTACTGCTGATGCCTCATCTTGGCCGCTATACCCACGTCTTGACCTTTTGCTTCGTGGAAGTGGACCTTTACAAGCTCCTCCTCCTCCTCCACCAGCGCCGCCGCCGCCGCCGCCACCTCCTCCTCATCCACCTCCACCAAATGCTCCTCTAATGTTACTAGAGCCATCCCCAGCAGCGGTGCAACCGCCTCCTCTACCTCCACCTCCACCGCCACCTCCACAACTTGGGGCAGCGCAAAACTCGCATGGATCCAATGGTATTGACAGAGTGGCCAAGGTCAGAGAAATTTTTTTTTTCTTCAATTTTATCAATTCTAGTTGTTTCCCATGTTGCATGGCCCTCCCTTCGTACCCCTTACTTGACCAGTCCTAGCTAGTATCCCTATGCTTCATGAGCGCCTTAACTATCATAATTAAGATCGTTTGTTGTTTTTATAGGACTCCATGAAGTTTTGAGGACTTTGAATCTTTCAATTGCAGGAGTTTAAATTCACCTTCTTCTTGTTGGTAATCTTTTTCAGACAATTGGCAGTATATCATCGCCTTAAAACATGCGGCGCTGTTTTGAATCTGGAATTTTATTTTGATGAATAAAATTTACGGATTCTCTTAGCAGAAAGCCGAAGTAAACCAAGTTTCCAAGGATCCTTAATTAGATCGAACTGATGTTCGACTGATATTTGCTAAATTTAATGAAGTATAATCTTTCATGTTAACAGGAAGATGAACCAGGAACCAAATTATCCGACCAAGTATCCGACAAGAACCGTATGGAAACAGATAGCAGCACACCTGCCCTTTATAGTGACAAGGACAAGACAAGGTCCAAAAGGATGAAAACGAAAATGGAAAAGAAGAAGAGGCGAAGGAAGGAGGAAATGGAGATATCCGAAAGCATACGATGGCTAGCAGAAGTAGTGGTGAGGTCAGAGCAAGGAAGGATGGAGACGATGAGGGAAATAGAGAGGATGAGAGTTGAGGCCGAGGCAAAGAGAGGAGAAATGGATCTCAAAAGAACAGAGATTCTTGCTAATACCCAGTTGGAGATTGCTAGACTCTTTGCAGGCATAGGCAAAGGTGTGGATTCTTCATTGAGAATTGGAAGAAGTTGATGAGAATTCAAGTATCATGTATGTATAGATTATTGACATGTATTAACACTGAAAAAAGAATCAAAAGAAGGGAGCTTTTTAGAGATGAAAGTCTTGGAGGTGATCTAAGTTGTACTATCTATTAGGATAAATGGTTAAAGAATCACATGGTAGGTAAGGTAACATCTTTACCTCATTCTACTGTTCCCTTTCTCTAAGCAATGCAGTGTTTCTTCACAGAAATTGAGGTGTATATATATATATATGTCATAGTTTCATAGTATTGACTGATAAGCACCATAACTTACATATCAAGTCTCATGTTTTCATCCACTACAAGGATAAGAACAATGATTAATGATTATTATTTCTTAACATTTTTTTAACTCAAATATTGTACGCAATTTAAAGAGATATAGACATAATATACACAGACCTAAACCCTGTCATGATTATTGTTAAAGTCTATATTGTCTGTGAGCAACATGTCCGTTTGGATAATGAAATGAGATGAGACGGTTTGTGAGATTATTTATCTCTGTATCCAAACAAGCTCTTAATGTTACGAGGTTCATATCATGCTGTATGTGTGTATAGTCATTTATATGCAACAAAAGAAAATAACAAAACTTGCATTCAACATGCAAATTTGTGTATTGGTTGATTATCAGGGGAGTAGTTGTTTTCATATACCTATCGAAAAGATATAAGAGTAGTTCAAAAACCACGTCACCCAACCTACAAGGTGTTAAAAAAAAATCAAATCTCTCCGTCTATTTCATGAAAAGACATCATATTATAGTTTATCCCTATCAAAGTTTAACCTTATGAATTATATTAATTAAATATTTTTATTTGACAATGAATAAAGGATTAACTGTTTTTATGGAATATTAATGTCTTAACTCAGAAAAATTTAAAAATAATTACTTTTCGTGTTTCGAATATATTAAAAACATAGAATTTGCTTCAGTTCTTATCAGTTAACATTGGGGGGAAAACATTTTGGTGTTGAGAAAAAAAAAAAAAAAAAAAAGCAAGAAAATAAAGTAAAATAAAAAATCAATCACATGACAACGTGTCTACGTCTACGGAGTTACAAATGATTTTATCATTCTGAGAATTGACAAGTACACTTTGGAACAAAATACATTGTTCCAAACCGACCATGATGTTTATAATAAAAACATATAAATAGAGTTGTACAAGGAAATCCTAATTTCACAATTAATGTGTTATTCGCTCAAGCGAGTGTAAAGCGAACTCTCTATTCGAACTTCGCTCGAACAACCAGTCGTGCAAACTTCGAGCAAACTTTTGCTTCAACTTGGGCCTACTTACCCAAGCCCTGCCCAAGTTTGGGCTTCATGGCTCAAGCCTCATTGAAAATTCATTAAAAAAAAAAAAACCGTAGCAAATTAATTTCCTTTCGGAAGAGAAAAAATTAAATTTAAACGAGGAAAAAAGGTCAAAAATAAAAAGAAGAAGAAGAAATTAATTATTGGTTCCCAAGAGGACTACAAATCTTCGTAGTCCCAAACACAAAAGCAATATCTCCCGCTAGATTACGGGCCTCTTTGGAGTTGTGGTAGAATTAAAAAGTATTTCTATTGTCTAAAAATTTTTTAATAGAAAAATTAGGTTGTTTGGGTGTATCATATTTAAGTATTTTTTTAATCTTAAATAAGTTAAATAGTATATATTTTTCCTCAAATATACTGTTTCGAATAATGTAAAACGTAATTTGAATTTTAAAAAGATTGTTAATGGACGAAAATACGCATATAACTTTCAATGATATGGTCATAATATTTAAAAAATCAAATAATCATCATTTCTACCTTAGAAATCACTTTTTTAATTAGTTTCTAAAAAAATATAATATGTTTGAAAGTAGTTTAGGAGTATGGTTGTCAAATAGTAAATAAATTTTTAATAATAGAACTTATTACTTAAGCTATAAGTAATATTTTTCACGGCAATCTCAAAGATGCACTATGTTTTCCGTCGCTTTTTGCAAGAAAAAATAATATATACAAGTCACATAAACTTTTATAAAAAAATGGATTTTAGTGTAAAAAAGTGTGGAAAACTCATTTTATAATACCCACAGTTTTTGCAAAAGACTAATCTGTCATTGCTCTTTTCCAAATCCAGGTCCAGATTCAGCAAAAGCCTCTCCTAACTTTAAGCCCTTTCTGTCATTCTCTCTCAAAAAACTGTTTTGTTTGTTTTCAGAAAACATCTCATCTCAATTTTATCATTACACTTTTTCAAATTCCAATACAAAATAAAATAAACAATTCAACTTTTTCAAATCCATCTCATCTTATCCCATCTAATCATTACAACTTTATCAAATTTCAATATAAAATAAAATAAATAATTCAACTTTTTCAAATCTCAAAACAAAAATAATATTAAAAGATATATTCTAACAATATTTTATTTAACTTTTTAATTTTAATCCCAACTCATCTCATCCCATCCCCGAAAGCAAACGAGGCTAATGTCTCTCCAAATCCACACGACACCTCATAGCACAACCACCAGATCTCCGGTCTCCCGTCCACTCATGGCATTACCCGTCACCTCTTCACTTTGCTCTTCCTCACCCCACCTCGAGAACCCACCATCAAAACTCACTCTTTTCCATTACCTCAACGACCAAGAACACACCTTTCTCACTCTCAACACTACCAAGAAAATTGCTTTGTAAACCGCCTCATGGCAAGTATGTTAGAGAAGACTATCTTGTGTATATTTCCCACAAAAGAAAGCCCCATTTGACTTTTATCATAATTTGTTTGCATTTTTGTTCCTTTTTTTCTCCTTTTAACTACTAAGTTTTCGTTTGTTTTCTTGTTTGGATTTTAACTTAAATGCTCATCTTGCTTACGAAGAAAATGTTAAATATAGAGAATTTATAGAGTTGTAGAAAGATAAATTCTTGGTTTCGACTATTGAGATTAGATTCTTTTGAAAGTTTAAAGTCTTTTTTCTCTTGGCATCCAAGTTGTGCTTCAAGTTTAATGTAAACGTTTCTTTATTTGGGTGAGCAGAAGAAATTGTCTGCCGAGGAAGTTCAGGAGCCGGTAAATGGATAAAGAAATGTACCCCTTATTACTGATTTCTATGCAACATGGTGTGGGCCCTGTATTTTAATGACTCAAGTACTCGAAATGGTATTGCTTTCTTAAGAAATTCTAGTTGTATCTCTAGCGCGATGCATGCAATTTATAATGATCATATGCTTGACTGCTTAAATTGTTCTAATGTTAATTGTCATTCAAATTAGTAGCTGTATAGATTTTTCCCTTTCCCCTCGATCTTCATGAGGCTTCATACATATAATTTTGGTGGAGAATATTTTGTAAAATCCAGAGATTGTACCCTCAAGGGGGAGGGGAGGAGGCTATTTGCAATACTCCACTAGTAGCTTGATTCTGAGGAATTGATGCTTTTGATATTCTTAGGTGATGGTTTGACATTTTTACGGGCTGGTCTATTTCAATCTTTAAACAGTGGGAAATGGTTGTTGGTGGATTCTCAAATTGGTACTACAAGCCTTTTGTATGTGACTTGGAGGGTGCAAAAAAGATATTTTAATGCCATTAAATTATTTTTTTTTTATATAAATCTGAACTAGTTTTTCAGCAGGGATTGAATACTTAGAATGTTGTGCCTCAGGTGTCCATGGGTTGGTTTGTATCCTTGACTTTTGGTGCATGAATGATAACTAGGATAATTGATGGAGGTGCTAATGATAGAGTTTTTAGAATTGTCTACTATGGCTACTTATAAAAAAGTAAAAGAATTGTGTACTATGGTTGTTCGCTAACATTGTGAAGGAATGTTTTGGATATCTCTTCATTTTGTAAAGATTGCAGTTTCTAATTTTCACTCTTAAATTATTTAGACTGGCTTCATATTATGCATTCCTTTTCATATGGGCTTTTTCCTTTCTAGTTTAGTGAACTTTTAAAGGTCATGTCAATATCCCAAGGTGGTTTTTAGATATTGAGAGGTTGATTTTTAATTTCTTAACATTCATAAATTATTTAGCACTAGTGCTAAGTTCTGGACTTGCATTTACAGATGCTATATAACTCCAATATATCTATCAAATATTTTGGGTGACATGCAATTACTTTGGGAAAGACGTTCGCTACAGATTTAGGAACACAACCAAAAAGATCATCTTACCCCTTATATAATTTTATATGTTTTTTTGGGTTAGTATTTTGTGTTTTCCCATACCTATGTGGCTATTCCTGCTTGTGCTTAGCAATTTTTCTGAAGTTGTATAAATCTAAAGCAAGTCTTGATCTTCTGTCCTTGACAGCTGCATTGCTAAAAAATATGACTCAAAATTTTTTTCTATTGTAATTTATTTTGAAGACTTGACATTATTTCATGCTTCATTATCAAACATTCGAAGCAAATAAAAGGGTTACAGTTTCAATGCATGACAAAATCTTGGAGAGGAGCATTGCTAGTTTCTTTGTTGTATGGCATATTGGCTTATGATACTGATATGATATGCTACAATATTGGAAATTTTAGAATTTTACTTAATGTGATATGAATGAGGTGTGGCTTTCCTATTTATTTCCTAGAAAGCATTCTCTTGAATAGAAAAAAGTAAAATAATCTTCCATTTTGGAGTAGCATTTGTTGACAGTAATGTTGTCAGCATGAGGTTAGTGCGTATTTGCACCATCATTTCAAGAATCTATTTTCCAGATTGATGGCTTAATTTGATTTGAGGGGAGGGGGAGAGTCTTTTTGTGCTTTGTTCTGTTGCAAAATAATCCAAACGTGTTATGTTGCTCATGGGTCATTTTTTAAATCAATACATTGTTGCTCAATCCTCACTGTAGTATGATTTGATTTGGCATCTGCAAACTGGTGAATAATGCTTGCATTTGAGTTTTGTCACAGCTTGCTGTGGCTGTGGAGTATGAGAACAATGCATTGATTGTTAAGGTTGATACAGATGATGAGTATGAATTTGCACGTGACATGCAGGTAACCATTTTTGCCTTTTGACTTTTGAGTTCAGTTAATTGAATTGTATACATATTGTACTATTGCTGTGTCCTAATCTCCATGGTTAATTCTCTGTATACATTGAGCTCCTTTTGTCTCAGGTAGGAGAGCTGCCAACGCTGTTTTTTATCAGTCCAGATCCAAATAAAGATGCAATCCGGACTGAAGGGCCTATTCCAATACAGATTATGTGGGATATAATAGATAAGAAAATACTCTAGCCACAAAGATTATATAAAAACAATTCCACAAATTGAGGAATATAAAAACAAATACTATGTGCTTTTTTTTTATTGTGATATTCAGCAAATGGTGTTTGTTTTAATTATACCGTACTTTTAAAAAAAATTAATAAAAATGAGATTAATATAAAAAAAAAAAATTAATTTTTTCATAATAGACTCTATTTTTCTTGAGTTACCCTTTATTTGAGACTGGGCTTTATATCCAGCCTTTTGATATGTAGCTTCCTATGGCTAGTTAACTTGCCCAAGGAAAATAAAGATCGTCTGCAGAGCCCAAAGACAGCTAGCACAAGGTTGCTTAAGGACAATGTAATATCGCATACCAAGTGAGACAGGACCAAAGAGTTCGATTTGTACAACATAAATAACCCATTATATATGTATATATATATACCTCAAAAGCCTGTCGACTACAAACTCATCAATGAAATACAAATGGCCTACTGCATTGTCTCTCTTTGGTTGCCTCTGCATCACCTTTGTATACCCTGTGATTAACAGAAAAACAACCCAATTCCCCCCCACTCCCCACCCTCTTTTCTGTCCGGTCATCCCTTATGTTCTTCTGTTTATTAGCAATATGTAAATACCGTTGTTACTCCAAAGTAGGTCCAAGCTATGTTGCGTGGTAATGGCTTCCACTTCTCTAAATGACCTCCTGAGGCCAAAAATCCAAAAGAGGGTGATGAGACAACTGAAACGAACATAGGTAAGAAGGGTATCATGGATTGCCCATTGTGCCAAATGAGCTCTCATCAAGGACAATATCAGCCGGATCTCCAATCCATGGCCTCCCTTCTCTCCATCGGAACTTAATCCTTAACTTCCCGTTTGCATCTACACCAACCACTTGTCCCTTACTTGCATGGGTCTCCATTCCCCACCCCCAGCGTGGGGTCACCAGCCCTTCTCTAATCCTCACCTTGTCCCCCACTTTGAATGGCCTAACCCTCTCCATCTCCGAAGCTTTGCAAAGCCACAGCCTCTCAATGAAGCAAAATGCCACCCAGAGTTCCCCATCTTCCATCCGGTGCACCACCCCAACGCTTGAATGACTCGCCTCTCCCCATTGGTAGGTTGGGGTTGAAACTGATGCCCTAACCCTAACCCAGTCTCCGATACAAAGCTCTTCCTCTTCTACCAGCTCTACTTCTGATGGATCCAGCATCCAAACCTTTGAGCCAGCTGGAGTATATATTCTCAGTTTTCCATCAGCGTCAATAGCAGATATGGTTCCAACGCTTCCATGGCTGTGGCCTGACCACCCAAATCTGGGTTGCTTAACAGATAGTTTAACCCTAACCTTTTGGCCAACCATGAGCCTGTCCGCTTTTTCGAGATGGGAAGTAGAACCCACCCACATTTCTTGCTCCCCACAAAACCCAACATAAGTGGTTCCATACCATTCATCTCCTTCATATCCGATCCCTTGCACTACACCAACACTACCTGGTCCAATGGATTTCCAATTACTTGCATTAACTCTCAAACTCACCCACTCTCCCACTTCAAACATTTGCTCTATCTCCAGATCCGCAGGATCTCCTCTCCACAACCCTGACAAACCAAAGAATGCGACCCTTACTGCCCCATCAGCATGAACACTAGTTATAATTCCTCGAGAAGCAGGCTGAGCCCCTCTCCAACCCCACCGTGGCTCAACCATTCCAGGCCGGAACCGAACATACTGCCCAACTTTAAAGCATGGAACCTTTTCAATATCCGTGTAATGAGTAATCCACCTCCCCTTGCGGAAACAGCATGCCAACTCTAGATAACCAGTCTCTTGTACACTATGCACTACTGCTAAACTTTCTTTTCCAATACTGTTCCAGTCATAACTTGGTCTAGTTCCCAGGCTTGGTTTTGAACGTACCCAATCACCCACTTCAAAACCAGATAGTCTTTCTGCGTCTCCAGGAGAAACTTTCCACAAGCTTCGTCGGCCAGCCACTCTCACCTGCATAAACATAACCAAAGCTGCTTATGAGATGAACAGCAATTTATATAAGGGAAAATCCTAAAATGAAATTATCATCACATGCATACAAGCAACGTTGTGCTTCTACAACTACAGAAATCGCACTTCACAATGCATTTGCTAAAAGGAACAGTACAACTATTATTAGAAAAGCAATAATCACTGTTGATTTTTTCTCAGTATGTTGCCAGAATCCTAAACATTGATGGGCAAGACATGATCACATAGAACTGGAGAGCATTTTTTAATAGGTAAATGTAAATTTTATTCAAAAGAACAGTATGCATAGCCCAAATACATGGGTCGTATACATGAGAAGCAAAGAGTTGGATAGCACTATAAGCAGAGAAGGGAATTGACGTGTATTACTCACAACAAAACTAAGTACACAGCTAAAAGATAAGCATGCTTACATTCAAAGCACCATCCATGTCAATTCTCATTATTTTTCCAACAGTAGCAAGAGTTTCATTTGACCATCCAAGTCGTGGCTGAGTAACAGATGGCATCACATGAATCTCTTGTCCTACTTCAAAAGGAGGTACCTTCTCCACATCAGTCACAGAGCAACGAAAAGGCTTGCTCCTGAAGCAGAAGGCAACACCCATATCACCATCCTCCTCCAAGCTATGAATTACCCCAATGCTGTTCCTTGTGATATCCTCCCACCCATATTTTGGAGAGGATACTGAAGCTTTCACTCGAACCCAATCCCCAACCTGTTCATGGTGGGAATAATGAAATTTATGCAGGGGAAAAAGCAATTAATGTCTTATCTTGGAGATTTTAATCCATGCATATTATAATAATGAGCTGTGAGATATTACCTTAAAGTCTTCCACCTTTTCCATGTCAGAAGGATCAGCCTGCCAGGGTATTGGTCGATTTGGTATTTCAATTTTTAAGAGACCATCATTCTCTATCTCACTTATTCTTCCAACACTATGATGTGTCTCACCACCCCATGCATATCTAGGTTCTGCAACAGATCGCTTGACACACACCCGGTCACCAATCTGTAAAATCAGAAACATATCAAGCTTTGGAAATGCAGATATAAAAAATGAACCAAAGAGGGAAGAAGTATTAAAGATTGGTACAATGGAAAATCCAACATTTCTCCCTTACCCTGAAAGGGGCAACAGACTCAACCTCCTCTGGTTCACAATGCCATGGATTTGGAAGATAACTAAGTTCCAACAACAAGCTGCTGTCTGGTCTGATACAATACACTATACCAATGCTACCTGGTGTTACAGATCCTAAACCATGCTTTGCAGTTGTAAGAGTGGGGCGAATACGAACCCAGTCCCCAACCTTGAATTCTTCAACTCTTTCCATTTCTGCAGGATCAGCTTTCCATCCTCTGGATGCTCCAGGAAACCCAACACGCAATATCCCATCATCATCAACACACAATACAGTACCAATACTGTCACGAGACTGCCCACGCCAACCAAACCTGATCATTACAACACCAGCTATCGATTTCTGATAGAAGACCATAGTAATACTTCAAAGAAACCTATTACTTTGATAGGTGATAAAGAAGTTTTATTCATAAGTCAAAGAAGCCTTTTACACCCTATAGCATAATGCAGATTAATTGTGTTCTGTTAAAGCAGCAAAAAGATTAGCGTTCTCTTGATAAAATCATACATGTTAATTTGCTCGTATCTATTAAACAATTTCCAACGAAAGCATCAAACAACAAAGAGTAAATTTGTAATAATTTAACATAAAAACTATAAATTTGCAAATGAGCAGGATCAAACCTGGGCTCTTTGACATCAGGTTTTAGCTGGACATGCTGTCCCCTGTCTAATGGAATGACTTTTATAACTTCACTGGCCAAAACATGAGCCTCTCCAGAACAAAAGGACACAATGAGATTGTCCTTGTCTGGGACGCTCTGCACAAAGCCCACACTGCTGTGTTTTGCACCTTGCCACCCATATGTAGGAGTTGTGATACTTCTTCTATATTTCACCCAGTCTCCTACTTCAAATCTAAACAAGTTTGAGAATATTGTCATTTTAATGTTCATAAACAAGTTTGGCTTACAAAAATACAAACAATATCGAAACAAAACTATGATTGAATATCTTCTCCTCACATGGTAGGGGACAGACGAACTCCCCTTATCACAAGTGCCTCCATCAGATCTTCAGAGATCCATTCCCGGGGAAGGGCCTCCAAAAAGTCCCGTAATGTCTTGCCACTGTCACCAAGCAAAAATTCCTCAATTGTTTTCTTTCTTTCTTTTTTCTTTTTTTTTTNTAATAAACCTAAAGTTTTAAGACTACACAAGTAAATAAAGTTGAACAAGAATGTCTGGAGAATGAGGGTGAAGCCACATGAAGAAGCAATGCCTCCAACAGTTACTTGCCTATGATTTCTGACTTCCACAGCAGCATCAGGATTTCTAAGCATGACAATGAGCCATACAAGATTTTCACGTATCATTTTTGCTGCATCTGCTGCTATATGGAAAGCATTGTCGCCTTCATCATCCTGACAAGGATTAGCAAAGACATTGTACATAAGTGGATTTCCAAATTAAAAAAGAAAAATTCAACTCATCATCTCTACACCACACACCTGCTTTTATTTTTTATCTTTCTATTTTTATTTTCTCTTAGCAGGTGTGTGGTATAAGAATAATGAGTAGAATAACTCATTAAAAAATTTTGTTTTTAAGCACCCAGAAGAGGGGTGGAAACAAAGTGATCATGCACTCTGTAGAAACCTCCAGTGAATTGAAACAATCTAAGCCAAATAGAAAAAGGATTCCCTGGGATGAGCATCAGAAGATGACTCTCTAAGCTTTACTAATACTAATAATAGTAATTGCCAAAAGAAAGGGCATATGAAGAAACAGAATGAGTGGAGCCGAGAGGTATGGAGGGATTGTTTCCTAAGTCAATTAATTCATTGAGAAAGTTGCAGAGTGCAAATTTTTTCTGTTTTCTTTAAAGTTATGTCACAGCACATGTTATACAATCACAATTTTTTTATACTTTTTTATTGAAATGCGTAGCAGTGCAGCTCATGTACACAAAGTGTATATAAGAGAGTCAATTTTACATAAGATGGCATATTAGACAAATACATACAACCTGCTAATAGCATCAAGACACGTCCAGTGATATACTCTCTGCCTAATTATCACACCACAAGATTTACTCAGACTGATTTCCCTCGGCCACGTACTTTTCAGCCATCAAGAAAGTTCCCTAGTACCGTAATGACAATAAGTGCATGTTTGGGATTATAACTATATCCTTGAAAGTTTGAAAGTTGTAATTATCTAAAAGTTGTATGGATATTTTCGGCCATTGACAGTTTTTTTAAAATTGGAACTACATTCCGCATTATTCGAAAAAGCACGTTTGAGGAAAAGTATCAAAATGTTATTTTTCCTCAAACGTAATATTTAGATTATTTGAGATTAAAAAGTACTTTAATATGTAACATCCAAACAACCTAATTTTTTCATTAAAGAGTTTTTAAGGTTATTTAAGCACTTCTTAAGTCTCCTAACGCAACCCCAAACAGGCCCTAAGTATGACTATATCATATGACTTACATGGCATCCCTTCCCTTTCGTAGACCTATAGTAAGTTAATACCTAACTTCTTCTGACTGCTAAGGTCAATCCCCCCAAAGAATCTCTTTTTTTATAAGAACTCCCCAAAAGAATCTTGATCTCATTTTCACAAGATCAAAGAGAGAACTCACCAATTCCTACTGCTAGTCATCAATTTCTCTTACAAACTAGTACCAATTTTCCCCCTCCCTCCCACAAGGAAAAAAAATGCACGAATGATAACAATAATACATTTTTCAGATAAGTAAAAGAAGAATAACATAATATGATAACAAACCATGGTTCCATCTTTATCCTCAGCAATGTGAAACAAGTACAGACAGAAATGAAGATTGGAACTGTCACCTAATCAAAAGTTGCAAGGATGGTGGTGAATTGTAGCAACTCTAACCAACGAAAGTCCTGCCTTCACCCCCACGCCTTTACCAATTTTTTTTCTTTCTCACATGTTTGGTTATACAAAAACTAAAAGCCATACTCCCTTAGGGAAAATCCATATGACTCTGAATTTTACCAGCACATCACTTTCAGTTTTTCAACAAGAGGCTGGCTGCTTGAAGGGATGAAATAGCTCCCTATATTTGAGTTAATTTGTTATACCACATTTATATCTCTAATAATTAACAGCGACAGTGGAGTACGCTAGATGAATTTGAATCCCAAGCGAATCAATATCAGAGCTGAATGGGCGAGCATTCTCTTGATTGAGCACACAAAACAGTATCAAAGATTAGCTGAGCATGTTGCACATTGATATATGATATAAGCATTGCATACCAGTTCTCTTCAAGCGAAAGATTGTCTGACATATCATTTCAAGCCATATCCAGAACCTACTAATAAAATTATGAATGTTTGAATAGTAACCTGCAAATTACAGTTTGCCCCAGCAGATAGAAGCAATCCGATGCATGTGTTTGCCCCTCTGGCCAAAGCTACATGAAGGGGAATTGTATTGTGCACATTCCGTATGTTCACATCCACCCCAGCATCAAGAATAATCTATTCATCATTTGAAAAATAAAACAGAACATTAACCGAACATAAAAAACAAACAAACAAAAACTACCAAGTTCGTTTGCAAAAAAGCACAAACACCATTAGTTACCAACAATAAAAAAGATGTAGTGGGGAAGCTACTTTGTGTACCTTGACTAACTCAGCATTACTAACCATCGCAGCTGTATGCAAAGCTGTCCGTCCATGTTGAGCGTCTTGGGCTGTTGGATCTGCTCCAGCAGCAAGCAATATCTGCACCAGTTCTCTTCCCTCTACAAGCAGCATCACAAGCAATTAGAAGAAATCAATGATGTGAAGTCAAATACCACAGTAAAAAAATAAATCAGTAACCCAAAAAGAAAGTTAGTTCAATGAATAAAATTTCCAATTACCGATATAGCCAATCGGAAGTAGTGCAAAAATCAAGAACAGGAAAGGTACATACTATAATATGCAAACAATCTAGGTTAACTTCGCAAGCATATGATGAGATAGCCTTACAAATTTATTATGAAAAAAATGAACAATAAAACAACTAATGAAAGAACAAGTGGGGAAAAAGGGGAAACTTAAAAGAATAGCAGTAGCACTAGGCATAACTAGGAACGGCTAAGAAATAGGCATAACTACCACTTATAAGAAGAAGTTTCAGATGAGTTTAGAATGTTCTTTTTCTTTATTCCATGAATTTCTTGTATCACTAGATAATCATGCACGAGTTTCACTCTTGTATATGTCCCATGTACTTGGGCTATGCCTATTATTCTCATCAATAAAATTCTTGCTTACCAATGAAAAATAAAAACGGTTTGCATCATACACTAGTATGAGTTATTGAGTCTCTTTTAATAAAGGATCTCTATAAGCCCTATGAGTTGCCAGTAGGATCATTTTCTTTTGGCTGTCTTACCAGTAGAACTAATATCTAGAATCTAAAATCTTTTTTTTTTTTTCATAAGACTGGAATCTACAATCTTTACACAAACAGGAAACTGGCTCACAACATTTTGAAGTAAAATGTTCACATTCAACAAATTGATAGCAAAGACTCTTTCTAGACAATTTGTCAAGACATGGGAGTCGCAGGGAGCAGTTCAACCATAACTACCTTCCTAACTAACCTTAACATATTCAACTGCCATGAAAAAGATTTTTTTTTATAAGTAAGAAACTTTATTGATCGAATAAAACTAGGCAAAACCCATGTACACAGAAAGTATACAAAAGAGACACCTAATTACATTCTAAAAAGCTGAAAAGAAAGCAACAACTCATGAATATTCTCTTCCTTTAAAACTATAGCAGAAAACTAATGAACCAAAGAAAATACAAAAAAGTTCCATATTTCCCCCACAGCTCTCTCCTTCTTGTCGAAGCACCTCCCATTTCTTTCCATCCATATACACCACATAAGCACAAAGGAACCATCCTCCACATTGCTGCCAGTTGAGAGCTATGATTATGCCTATTCCAACATGCTAGGAGTTCCACCACACCCTTGGGCATAACCCAAGTCAACCCAGCTCTACTAAATATAACAGCCCATAACTCCCTCGCCACCTCGCAATGCAGAAAAAGATGGTCAATCGATTCACCACTGTTCTTACACATGTAACACCACTCCATTACGATCATCCCACATTTCCTTAAATTGTCAGCCGTCAAAATCTTTCCTAAAGCTGAAGTCCGGGTAAAAAATTCAACTTTGAATGGCGCGGGAGCTGTCCAAATACCCTTCCATGGAAACACAATGACTTGATGGTCTGTCAGCACCTTATAGAAAGATTTAACAAAAAATTTTTTATTCCCCGACTGTTTCCACAGCATTCTATCTCTCTCATTTCCTCCTATCTTCTTGGAATAAAACAAACTGAAAAAACCTGCTATCTCCTCAACTTCCCAATCCAGCGCATTTCTGCAAAAGATCATATTCCAATGCACTGTACATTGGCTCGACACAAAACATCTAAGACAGCAGCCTGCTGATTTCCAGCCAATCTGAAAACACCTGGAAAAACATAAAATAGAGCTCTCTCACCACACCATTCATCAAACCAGAAACTAATTCTTGTGCTATCTCCAACCTCAAAATTGATGTGTTGCAAACACCTTTCATCCATTTCTAATAAATTTCCAAAGGCTCACACCATAAGTCCTCCTTGGAACACCAACCCCCCCAATCACAACCATACTTCCAATCCACAACCATTCTCCACAACGAAGTCTCTTACACTTGGAATCTCCACAACCACTTTCCTAATAGAGCTTTATTAAAATGAACAAGTTACGCACCCCCAATCCTCCCAACACCTTTGGACTACACACTTTTTGCTAACTCACAGGATGAAATTTATTCTCCTCGCCCATGCCACCCCACAAAAAAGCTCTAAATAGTTTTTCAATCCAATTAGCCACCCCCACCGGTAAAGGAAATAAAGAAAAAAAGTACGTAAGAAGATTGGAAATGGTACTTTTGATAAGAGTTAATCTCCCATTGGAAATGGTACTTTTGATAAGAGTTAATCTCCCTCCTTTTAATAGGTAGAACTGCTTCCAACCCGACAACCTTTTTTCTACCTTCTCTACCACACCATCCAAAATATTTTTTGCTTTCAAGAGGCTTCCAAAGGAGTCTGAGATATTTCATAAGAAGAGCAGCCACTTTGCATCCCAACAATTCTGCTAGAACGTTGATATTCTCCACCTCCCCTACCGGGGTCAATTCGGACTTGCCCAAGTTCACCTTGAGTCCTGAAATAGCTTCAAAACACATAAGAACATCCCTTAAAGCTTGAATCTGTCCACTTTCAGCATCACAGAAACTTAAAGTGTCATCCACAAACAATAAATGGGAGATGGATAAAGCCCCATTATTAATGTTACCCGCTGAAAAACCAGCAAGAAAACCTTCCCTTACAGCAACCTCCACCATGAGACTCAGGGCCTCCATTAATATAACAAAGAGAAAAGGAGATAACGGGTCCCCTTGTCTCAAACCCCTTGAACTCTGAAAAAATTCACAAGGTTTGCCATTAACTAAAACAGAAAACCGAGCAGTCGAAACACCATGTTTAATCCAACCACACCACCTATCTCTGAAGCCACATCTTCTCAACATATATAACAAAAAATCCCAACGCATGTGGTCATATGCCTTTTCTATGTCCAATTTGCAAAGGACTCCCGGAATACCATCCCTCAATCGGCTGTCCAAACACTCATTCACTATCAAAACTGAAACCAAAATTTGCCGACCCCATACAAAGGCATTTTGAGGTTTGGAGATTATTTTATCCATCACCAAACTTATATGATTTGCTAACACCTTCGAAATGATTTTATAAATCCCGCCTACCAAACTAATAGGACGGAAATCTTTCAACTCAATGGCCCCCACTATCTTCGGGATGAGGACAATGAAAGTAGCGTTAAGAGACTTCTCGAACTTGTGACAAAGATGAAACTCATGAAAAACCAGCATCACATCGTCCTTCACTGTGTCCCAACACTCTTGAAAGAAAGCTAAGGAAAATCCATCTAGGCCCAAGGTTTTATCTTTGCACATACCACTCACCACCTGTTGCACTTCAGCTTCCTCAAATGGTCTCTCCAACCAACTTGTTGCACTAACATCCAGCTGGTCAAAAAACTCATCCAGTTTAGGACACCACACCGCAGTCTCTTTGAGAAGATCTTTATAATAGTTCACAATATGGTCTTGAATATCCTCCGGGGATTGGTGCACCGTGTTACCGAATTGGATCACCTCAATCACATTATTACGTCTATGGGAATTTGCCATTTTGTGAAAGAACTTAGTACATTTGTCCCCCTCCTTCAGCGATGTAGTCCTAGATTTTTGTCTCCAAGAAATTTCTTCCATCAACAAAAACTTTTCTCACTCAGAAACCACCTCAATCTCTCTCAACGAGGACTCCTCATTGACCTCCCCAACTTCTAAAGAATGCAACACATTCCAAAGAAGACTTTTTTGCTCATCTGTATGACTAAAAACCTCAATATTCCACTTCTTTAAATCTAGCTTAAGGGCTTTAAGTTTACCAGCCACAATAAAACTAGGGGTACCATGAAAGGAATAGGAAACCCACCAACACCTCACTCTCTCCTCAAAACCAATCATTTGTATCCACATATTCTCAAATTTGAAGTAACGCCTACCCCTATGAATACCCCCACAATCTAACAAAATGGAAAATGATCAGAGCATACCCATGGCAATCTCTTCTGGCTTAGGTCCAGATAATGTGTCTCCAAGAAGTAGAAACTAGAAATCTGTCCAACCTTGATCCCCCTCTACTGTTAGACCACGTGAAACCTCCCAACTAGAGGAAGATCAATCAAGTTAAGATAAAAAATCAGCTTTGAGAAGTCTTCCATCACCCTTGTCAAAGAAGTAGCCCCCTCCCTCTCACAAGGAAAGCGAACAACATTAAAGTCCCCAAACACGACCCAAGATAATTCCCATGAATAATACAAACCCGCCATTTCCTCCCACAAAGAGCTCCTTTCTCGATCTGCATGAGGCCCATATACTCTAGCCAAAGCCCACCTCCACCCGTCCTCAATATTCTTGAATGAACCAGCCACTGAATAGTTTCCAATGTAATCCTCTACTAACTCCACCACTCTCATATCCCACATCAACAACACCCCTCCTGAAGCGCCCAGAGAAGCTAAATAACTCCACCCCACAAAAGAACAACCCCATAAGATTCTAGGCTTCATAAGATAAACAACTCCCCCGCCCCTTCGACCTTTCCCTCCTAACACTACTCTCCTTGTTATCATAATTCATAGAACATATCAATCTTTTCAGTTCTCTATCTTTTATGGCTGCTGACTTCAAAGTCGTTGATCTACCTGCTTCTATAGCAACTAAAAGGGCCTTAAATTGCTCTTCAAAGTCTTCACAGGAAATCCCCACACACCCCTGTAACTTTACCACCTTTTTCAGCACCCAATCCGAAGATTTAGGGACTGATGAAATAGCACATAGTGGAGTAGGACTACCCAACTCATTCTTATCGCCCCCATTCTCACAAACCACCATCTAAAAGCCATCTGAAGAACAGTCTAACTGCGCATCCCTGTAGCTCCACCACCTTTTTCAGCACGCTTTTGTAAGCCATCTGACACGACTTCCCCTGAAGAGCGAGCCAACTGCGACTCACCAAACAGCACCTCTGATGTATTCCCGATGCCACCATTGACCATTCCACCAAATAAAAACTGGTCTCCCATTGGACAAGCTCCCTCGAAGGTACTTCCACCCCTGGAAGGTTGGACTGCGTTGAAAGCTCCTTGATCTCCCCGTCAAAAGCAACCCCACCGTCGAGCTCTTCTATCAACTCCCCATCCTCAGTTTCCTCCCGCCGATGTGACGGCACCAACCCACCAAGCTGATCGTCAGCGACGGGCGAAACTTTCTGTGCTAGGACTAGGACTAGGACCGGCAGGTCACATGCCGGCGCTGTGGGGGAGCAACTAAAGCCCTAGGCCGATATATCAGGCCAAAACCCGAGACTTTTCCATCCAAACCCATTTTGGGCCCAATCCCTGGCCCAGCCCAGCCCGGCCCGTCTTCCTTTGGTGGCCCAACCTAGTCTGTAAGACTGATACCCCCCTAATCCCCGGCCCAAACCCAAGCCCATCTGCAAAGCCCCCTTCCCCTTAACGCACCGTTTTAGCCAATGTATATTATCCATCAGAAAACCCACTTGTTGCTCCATTTCAGCCAACGCCTGAAGCACCCTTGCCTCATTCAGACCCACCCACGTCCCTGCCACCCCCCTCGCAGCTTTGCGCATCAACCGAAATAGAAGAGACGCCTGAACCTAGCAGATTTGCCCTCTCTGCATGCTTCGTGGCTCGAGGCATCTCCATCTAACCTT
>QEOT01005966.1:196013-218891 GCA_003123785.1 Pterocarya stenoptera
CTCACATATGATGTCTGTTTCCACACCCTCCATTTTCCCCCCTCGATAAACTAGTGAAGTTCTCATTATACATCCTCTTCTATTAAAGAGAGCTAGGAATATTGATAGTTTGTCATTTCAATCAGTTTAATTTTCAAGCTTAGGTTGCTTTTGCTATACCAAAAAAATAAATAATAATTAAATTACCAAAATGTAACAAGGAATATCCTCAACAATCATTTTCGACGTTTTGACCAATCAAAAACTTTACCTGTCCAACAATATTTCTCCATACTAGACAATTAAATTAAGAAATTGCCCTCACTTTTCTACTCCCACATTATATTAATAGAAACGAGCCATAGCCTATACCACAGCTTTTTTACCAATAAAAAGAAATTGAAGATAACTTTCCAATTAGAAAATAAACTTTTAATCTGTGCACGGTTTCTTCCACTACCATTTATGAAATTCCCATTGAATTCATATAGAATCATCTAAACTAAAGCAGGACTCGTCCAATATCAAAACTCAGTCTCTAGTCCGTAAGTCTAACTGATCACCACCCACTATCTTTTTTTTTATCGGTACCCACTTTCTACCAACCCACGAGACTTCACTTCATCGACCAAGTAGTCGTTGTGAACCAAATTATGCACAATTACCACGTAAACCAATATGAAAAATCTCATCCTGTGCTAAGAAAATTATTTATAATCTACACCAAGGAATAATATTAAACCTTTTTATTATTTTTAAAAAAAACACAACCTTAGGATTTGCTCCAATGTAAGCCTTCCCTCGTTCCGCTGCATCTCGGACTGAACCGACCCCCGACACCTGTGCATCAAAAGACACAAGCTCCCTTCCATTTTCGTTGCTCCATGAAACGTACAAACATTTCGGCACCACATCGAAGCGCGCCGTAAGTTCTCAAGCTGGCCCAGCACCCAATCCATATCGGTCTCCTCCGGCATCGCCACCTTCTTAACTGCCACGCGGTGCCGGCACCGCCCAGCCCCGCCACCAATAACCGCTGTCCACATTTCCACTCTGGCCCGCCTACTTTCCCCTATACGCTGCACCAATTTCAGGTCCTGGTGCACCCCGACATCGATCACCGGCCCGCATCCTCCCGAAGAGCTTGATGCGAGGGACCCACGGCTACACCGATGGTCCTCGTCACCGTCCACATCATCACCATCTCCACCGCCGCCATCTTCCTCATCGTCTGTGCAATCACAGTCAAAATTCGCCCCCGCCGCTGGGTTCGAGTCCGAGCCCAAGAGCGAGAGGACAGCGTAGTTTTTCCGTAGCGCCTGAACGGAGTTCCCCACTACGGACACGTGGCGACACCGAGGACACGGGAGCGTCGTGTCGGGAGACGCCGAAAACATCTGCGAGAGGCAGTCTTTGCAGAACCCATGCCCGCATTGTAGCAAGAGCGGGACCCTCTCCTCCTCGTTGTACCGCGTGTGGCATACAGAACAGCATGGCACCTTCATCTTCTCCCTCCTCCTTTACTTTCCCGGAAAATTTTGAACCAATCAGAATGAAATCCAAAAGCCTGTTTATCAAAATCTGGACTCAAAAAAAGGAAATTGAGGTGTAGAGTGATGGAAATGGTAAATCATTTAATCAATTGAGGAGAAAAATGAGTGCAAATTGGATCAATTTAGCTTTCAAAGAGAGAAATCTAGAGAGAGGAAGGGTTTTAGAGAGAGAGAGTATAGGAGTTTATTGTGAGGGATTTTCTGAGACATGTTACACATTTTACTCTCTTCTGGTGCTCAAGTTCTCACATGCTTCAAAATGATAAATTTTCAATTCTTTTATAAACTTTATTTTAAATGAATAATAATTGTATAAAACTGAAATTAATTGTAATGTAATAAAATGACACAACTACATTAATTAATTATAACATAGAGTTATGGACTAATTATTATTTTTATATACAAAAAGGTGAAGAGTTTCAAACTATTATTTTTCATTTAGAGAACTAGATCATATACTATTGGACCGTCATTTTTTTTCATAATTAGATGTGTAAAAATAAAAGTTTATAAATTGGTTTGTTCTTCTTATTTATTAATGAATGAACACTCTAGTTATTATAAAACTTATTATAATAATTGAAATTTTGAAACAAATTATTGTATTTATTACTGTGATAAATTTTACATCAATATTTTTTATATATAAAATATAATTTTCACTATCAAGAAACTAGTTAAGCAATAACAACATAATTAATTGGTATAAATAGGTGCTTTTATCGTATCTATAATTTCACCATGACAAATTAAAGCGTTCTTTGTTAAATTATGTGTCGCTAAATTTACTTCTTGATGCACAAATGCTCTCTGCCACTAATATATTTAGCGTGTCAATAAATAAAATTATTAATATATTTTTATTAGTTAAAATGTGTGCCGAAGTTTACAAATACATATTGATAAAAGTGAAATAAAAACTAGTGAAGCGGTATACAGGACCAAACCGGGCAAGTGGGTTTGGTCCGATAGGTATCTGTTTTATTTTTCTCAAATCGATTAAAATTGATTCAGTTTTAATTTTCTTTTTTCTAACACAAGACCAGATTGGTTCATATATATATATTTTTTAATTTTTTATATTGTACAAAATTTTATATTATATATAATTTTTAAAGTAATGCTACTCATCATCTAAACTTCCATCATCCTATGATGTGGCATTACAATCATGTAATGCCACATCATAGAATGATTGAAGGATGATGGAAGTTTAGATGATAAATATATATTTTCTAATTTGTATAATTAATTATTAATTAATATAATATTAAAATTTAAAATCATATATCACTATTATAAGGGGGTTTTCCCTTTTATCAACCCATATAGTAGCTCGCGATAGGCCACTAGGGAAGTAAGTAAGAGAGTCCAAGCAGACCCAACGACCCTCTTTTAAAAGGAGTTAGTGGGCCTCTGCAAAGTACTCGGTCCACTAGCAAAACCTACACACGAAGCAATCCACGCGTAGGAAAAGCCGACAATAGGAGCAGATGGGACTTACCACCTTGATACAACCCTGATGATACCTTACCCTCGAGAACCTGTGTAGGCAGGTGGGCAGAAAATATAGAAAGCCCTTGATTTCTTGACAGCAGACATGGATGAGCTTAATAGAAAACATCTGCAGGGTAAAGTAAGTCAATGAGCCACGCCGTATTAATGGCACCACTCCTAGGACTTTACACCGTATTAATGACGCCACCCCATAAGCCACACCGCATTAAAGGATTATAACTACCCAAACAGTAGATAGGACATGTGCTTATGAAAGCTAGGTATGAGTTATTTCTACCAGAAACTTAGTATAAAAAACGACCTTCAAGTACAAATAACTCTCTCTGATTCCTCTAAGTTCACGCATAAACTACTAAAGAGATATACTGACTTTAGCATTAGAGACTCCCAGTCTCCACCAAAGCCCCCCTTCTCCATGTTTTCTTAATTGTAAGTGTGAAAGGTTTAAGATCCAAGTTACTGGAACCTGGCCTAAATGTATACGAAATACAATGGTAACAACTATAATCTATTGTATTAATAGTTATACTGATATTATATCACTATATATTATAAATACTATAATATATCATTATATTATAATATACTAAGATATATTATTACTATATTATTATATATTATATATACTATATAATATACCGAAAAAACCAGACCGAACTAGACCCGAATTAGTAAAACTATAAGTACCGGTTTATGAGTGTAACCGGTGCAATATCGGTTCTTCAAATCTCAAAATCGATATATATTGGTTTGCTTCCAAAATATGTCAAAAACTGATCGAACCGAACCGAACCTGTTACACCCCTACATATAGAGTAGGCATTCTATATTTGACTTGGACTTTCTTATTTGGGCCGGCTTATTTTAACAGGCCTTAATGGGCTTCTGGATCTCTTATGGGCTCTTCGCGAGATTAGCCCACAATTAGGTTTTAATCAAGAATATAATTTGATAATTAAATGTATCGATTATTAGTTTTGATAGACACAACTAATTAATAAAATGAACAAACAAGAGCAAAGCCATTTTGCACATGAGCTCGAGCACCTGTTTCCTTGTACGAACCATATTAACAGGTTTTGGGGAAGGCAGGTACGCAGTTGTTTTGTCAAAAGTTTTGTGGTTGCTGAAAGACAGGGCAGAGACTTGTAACTGGAAGAAAGAGATCTTACCCCCGCATCGATTATAACAAGTTTTTGAATATAAGAAATGCTTTAACCATAAATTTTTTTTTATTTTTTATTTGTAAAAAAAATATATAAACTGAACTATTTTGGCGTATTATGTCATATTGTAAAATAAATTAAACAGATCATAGGAAAATATAGACTATTTTATTATCACAAATGAGATAAGATTAGTTAAGATATAAGTTGAAAATAAAATAAAATATTATTAAAATATATTTTTTTAATATTATTTTTATTTTATGATTTGAAAATTTAAGTTAAATTTTTTATTTTATATTAAATAAAAATTTGATAAAATTATAATAATTATATGAGATGAGAATAGTTATGAAAAATATAAAGAGCTTACTCTATGACTTTATTTTTATAAAATATTTTGTGGATAAAACTTCTCATTAAATGTATACCAGTACGAAGCAGCACCAGAGCATAAACTCAAACTAAATAAACAACTATGACTTGTTACATACACATGTGTAAACAACAGCTCATAACTTAGAAACTAATAAGTTTATACAACATTTTCTACACTGGATTGAAGCTTCTGAGCAAGGCCCAGCTGAAGATGTTCATGAGAGTCGAATGAATTGAACGAAGCCTCTGAATACGGCTGCAGCAACTCGGTAAAAGACATGATTGAAAGATCAGGAAACTTAGCCGCCTCGTCGACATCATCAGGGGTAGTCCTGATCATCAGTTGTTGTCGTTGATCGGGCAAGTAATTATTACGAGGTTCTTGATCAAGATCATCAGCATAATCACCACTAAGCTCCATAAACCGAGCAGTGTCGGAATCCCTGCCAGTAAGCTCCTGCACAAGGTCCCTGAAATTTGAGGCGCTGGTCTGGACTTTCATGGGGGTCGATATGTAAACAACTTTGAGAGGCTTTTTACTTCGTCTGGCTTGCTTCTTGCTGTTCATCACGTTGTTAACACCAAGTACATCCATGTCTAAAACAAATCTAAGCTCAAAGTGAAGTACTACGCATGCAACCTTATATACTTTCTGATGGGTTCTCAGATTACTGCTAAGGTTATATGCTATATATATAAGGGTTTTGGGTCGTCTAAAGGCAGTGGATTTCGTGGAAGCAAGGGGATAAGATGTGAAGAAATAGGTGAAAAGGAAAGATGCTGATGAACCAAGTGGAAGGGAAGAGGAAATTGTTGCGGCAGACGATTCCATATAGAAAAGATACTTAAATGACCCGTAATCGATCTGAGATAGCAAGCTAGATTCCCGATTGAACTAAGACGATTAAATTAACGTTGGATTGAGACATCTGTACAAAGCTAGAAGGATTAATAGGTCACGTGCGCGCGCAGCCTCCTATGACCAAGAAAATTTGATGTACGTGCATGTTGGAAAGACAGCACAACACGACCATGGCGATCAAGTCAAGTTTTTTTTTCAAGTGTTTTGTTAAAGGGGATTTCTTGTGGGTTCCATGTACGTTCATGAGCCCCGGGGGTTGAACGCATGCGTTTTGAGTCTGAATCTCATTATCAATTAAGATCGATCGATGCTTCTAAAATGATTGGTACAGTTGGACCGTTAATTAAAAGGATAAATAATAATAATAAAGTCAGATAGATATTTATTCATGATTCGTACGTAAGAAGATAATATTTAGTCATGGAAACCGGAAAGATTAATGTTCTTAATTATAAATTTAGTCAATCATGTGTTATATATATAATATATATATATATACACACACACGACACACTCGAGTTTGTATAATTTATCCTTAATTAATGGCAACAGGATTAGATTCATTTAATTTGACTATATATGTGGCTTGACGGGCTTGTAATTAATACGGCTGGCACACAGATTTCTTCGAGGATTTTGTATTCATAAAAACCACGTCTGTAACATGTAGAATATTTGAAGCATAGTTAATTATACTCCATTCTAAACCATGCACGTCATCCGATATTGTATCAAATGACTAACTTTAGTAATTTCAATTAAGATAATTTGAAATATCGTTGTTAATGTCGTATTTCACACGCTTTTAGGTTGGGTTTTAGCAACTCGGATTTTCGGTTTTTTACTTGCACTCTTAAGTAAAAATAAAAAATGGAAGCTTTGGTGGTGGCCATGGAGTCTCCGATGCTAAAATTAGTATATTTTCTTAGTAGTTTGTGTGTATGCTTAGAGGGATCAGAGAGAATTCTTCATACCGATCGACTTTTATACTAGGTTTCTATGGGGGATAACTCATTCTCAACTTTGAGGAACCTATCTCATTTCCACAGTTTATTTGTTAGAATCTTTTAATGTAGTGTGACTTTTTAGGCGGCGTTATTAATGCGGCGTTGAGTTTGGGTAGTGGTATCATTAAAAAGTGTGGCTCCCTGACTCATTTTATCCTGCGGGTGTTCTCGGTTAAGTCTTTTCATGGCTGCTGTCAGGAAACCACGGGTTCTACATATTTCCCGTCCATTTGCCTGTGTAGGTTTCTGAGGGTAGTTGTAGTTGGGGTGGAGTTAGGGTGGTGAGTCCCGTCTACCTCTGTCCACTTTCCCTATGCGTGGGTAGGTTCGTGTGCTGAGTACTCTGTAGATGCTCATTGACTCTTTTTAGAGGAGAGTCGTTGGTCTTAACTAGGCTTTCTGACTTGCTTTTTAGTAGTCCCTCGTGGGCTTGTTTAAAGGGTTGATAGGGAGAAAAACCCCTTATAATTGTGCTAATAAATATTAAATGTTTCAAAGATTAAAGAGAAGTGCTACACAACTATAAAAATCTTCGACAAAAATAAATTCATAAACTAACATATAGTACATATATGATACATTAAATTCATTTTACAATAAAAGTAATTTTTTTAATTTGACGTATTACATCTAATTACACTTTGTAGGTTTACTTTTATCATATCGATTGTGGTTAAAGTACTTCTCACTCTTGAAAATTCTATCTTTTTTCTAGGGCCAGCTCAAGGGATAGGCAACTAAGGCCACCCCACCTAAGGTCCCCCACCTTGAGTAGGCCCCCAAAAGAAAATATATATATATATTTGTATACATTATGACCCTAAAAAATAAACTATAGAAAAAATATTGGTTAGCATAAAATATGAAAATTTTTTTTGCCTGAAATAAAATCAATCTTAAATGGTAAAAAAAAGAAAATACAGAAGTTTTACAAAAATAAATCTTATTCAAAATGTACAAAATTTTCTGACAATAGTAAAATTGGAATAGAAGTAACAAAAATATAATGATAAATTACCCTTAAATATTTTATAAAATATGATATTTATTTTGATATCGATGACCTTATTTGTTTTCATAATGAAGTATTAAAAAAAGTATATATATGGATAAGGGATAATACTCTATTTACCATAAAATTAGATTCTATTTCAAATTGTTATATTCTAATAGATATTATTATTCAGAATAATATTAATATTTGTTTTGTATTTCATAAAATTTTAATAATTAATATTTAAATATTATTATCATTTTTAAATTAAATCGTCATGTATTTAATAATCACCTCTAGGCCACAAAATATATTTAGCCACCTCAGCTTCTTTTTTCGTGCATATATATATTTATATAGCACATGTGTATATAATATTAGTTATTTGTTATTTTAATGACAAGAGTACTTTGTTTTTACAAAAGAGAAATTTTTTCTATAATATTTATCTTTTTATCAATCCTTTTTTTAATAAAAAATAAAAAGCAATATACCCCCCATCTAATGTCATTTTCTTTCTCTTAAAGACTCCAACTCCCCGAAGAAATCATATTAGTTTTTCTTCGTCACACTTTTACTTAGGAGGAGGTTGAGCTTTAAGAAAAAGCAAATGATCTTATCAGTATGTCTAAGTTTTAAGTTTTCTCTAATAACTTCGTTGGCTTAAAAAATGGTCACAGATAATATCATGAACTTTTTGCTTATTTATACTATATCTAGTCATTGCATCAATATTAAGGGTCGATTTGGATGGCCAGATGTCATCTGATCTTGTACGGATGAGAAGGTTTTGGATATCTAAACGGTTTTGCCATGAACTTATTATCCAAACATACATTTTTTTATAAACTATCACATCTAATCTTAATTTAAAAAATATTATTACTATTCAAAACGTTTTATCTCATCTCATTTAAATTGTCTATCCAAACCGAGCCTAAAGTGATCATAATTCATTTGAATTCAGAGTTGTTCTCAATATTAAAATATTACGAGAGCCAAATAGCCAGCAATCATCAATAAATTGGCTCCACATTAAGATCTAATCCTGTACACGATGATATCAATTTAACGAGGAAGAAGATTACAGCTTATATATTCTGAATTAGGATTAATTAATTAGTAAAAGCTTTAGTAATTTAGAGATTATATTTTGTAAAGACTAAAGAGTGAAAATCTGAGGAATAAAATATAATTTATTTCACTCTTTACAAAATATAAATTTCTATTCTTAAATATATGCCTAGACGCATGTTCATGACGTTTTCAAACTCATAATTATTATTAATAATAATTTGAAAATGATAATTGATTTACATAAAATTATTTTACAAATAATATTATCTCGTAAAAAATATTAAAAATATTTTATTTTAATTTTATATAATTTATTTGTAATTAAAATATTTTTCTTATTATTAACTGTTGTCAGGGCCAAAGCATCAACAACCTAGTATTGAATGTGTGGGAAAATCTGGAGCAGGAAACATCATCAGTAGTTGATTATGAAACTAACCGCAGAGAAGCAGAACTCCCCTACTGACAGTAAGCTGTAACTTAGATTGGCTGTATTTTTACTGTGTCAGTATCTCTGACACAGTAACAGCGAAGAAAACGCTGTGAAAATATTTAGAAATCATTAGAAAAAAAGAAAAGAAAAAGTAAATTCATGTCAAAGCACTAAGCATTAGAAGAAAGAAAGCAAATAAAAAATAATTAGTCATCGGCAAGTGGAAGATTTCCCCGAAAGAAGACGTCTTGAGATTGGAATTATCCAAACGTCTCTGCTCTATTTTCCTCTCTCACTTAACCCAATGTTACACAGACCCCAACCATCGTATCATCGTCAAAATCCCAGGTGGGTTTGGCTCAAACTTCGCTGTAATTCGAGCTAGTACTGATATTTCCTGCTCAAACTTCGCTGTAGTTCGAGTGAGTACTGATTTTTCCTGCTCAAATTACTGTGCAACTTAAGAGTGGGGTGATTTTGATCTTCTTAAGGGTTTTATTTTTTATTTTATTTCTGAGGATTTGAGCATTTGGATACCGTTGAGTTGAGCTCAGATTAGTCTTCAAATAGCTGAAATTGTTCGAGAGCTTTCACAGAAACTTTACAGAATGAATTAGAGGCAAAATTATCACAGAAAACACAAGTCTAAATTTTAAGATTTATGTTTATACTGCATAAGTTAATCATTCAAAGCATTTCGAGTACTGCTTTTCATATTCTGCATAAGTTCTTAACCTAAATCTGCTATTCTCCCATATTGTTTCTTGAAGCATCCTATTTCTTTTGAAAAAGGTTTCATTTTAGATCTTCTCTTGAGCATTCTTTTACTTTCCAATTCCTGTTAACCAATAACCATAGGTTTTTGAGGGTGGGCGTCCAGATTTCTAAACTTTTTTTGCCATTACTTTGGGGTAACAGGTTTCCCTAACATAAAATATGTTGGGCTTGGCTTGGGTGTAGCTGGCTTGACTGGAAACCATTTAACGACAATTACTATGATTGTAGGTCGTGGAGTACCATCACCCTAAATTTGCATGTTTTATTGTCTGGTGTGTGAAATTACATTTTTTTTTTTTAATAATGAATAAGAGATTTTATTACCAAGAATAGGCACAGCCTAAGTATACAGGAAGTATACAAAGGAAATACCTCCTACACTCTAGAAGCAGGAAAAAGACTAGTACAGATTCAGTACATAATCATCATCATTCCTTACAAAAATCCTAGCCCACAAACACAAAATAGAAAAGAAAAAATTCCGAAGTTCACCGAAAGAATGTTCATTGTCTTCAAAACATCTCCCATTCCTTTCCAACCAAAGACATCACATTAAACACAAAGGAATCATATTCCATCTGGCAGCTACACATTTCCTTCCCTCAAAACCTCATTCCATAAAGACTTTGCCACCTCACAATGAAGAAAGAGATAATTTACAGATTCACCATCCTTCTTGCACATGACACACCAACCAGCAATACGCAAACCACGTTTTCTAAGGTTATCCGTGGTCAAAACTTTCCCTAGAGCAACCACCCAACTGAAAGTAAAAAGAAAAACTCTTTTGATTGGCCAATCCTTGCTTTCTTTCAAAAATCTTCTTTCCATTTGTGTAGTTAGATCAAAAGGATTTTTCTTGGGTTCTAGTGCTTGAGGGATTTTGAGATTATTGCATCTCGAGATGACATTAGTACAGCATTTTGGGGTACAACTTGGGTGGCTATAATTTGGAGAATAATTTTCAGTTGCACAAAGGGAAATTCAATACATTCTTCTCGCATTTCTGATTTTGGGGGGATTGATCAATCTGTTGGATTTCACTTGGAAGATGCTGCTGACCTGACTGGAAGTAAGTATTTAGTAACCAAACTCCCATGTTTAGGAGCAAGTATACTTGGTTGTATCATTTCATCTGGAACACCATGACAACTGTTCTGTATGTGGTGTTCTCAGTGGCACTTTTTTTCTTCAGATACCTTATCCAAAATATCAAGTATAACTGTAGATACCATGTCTGATAGCTCAATTACAACTGAAGATATCTTATTTAAAAGGGATCACTTGACGGGCATTTATGTGTAGGATGGAATGATGGACCTAAACCCTATCAATCAAAATACTGCTTGTAACTAAGAAAAATATATCCTAAGATATACTAGTTGCAACTAATATAGGGCTGGTTAACGTTTCACATAGCCATGAGCATTCCTAGAGTAGATTTGATTGTATTTCAAATTTTCCATTATTCCGATTGAGTACGATTAAAATTATCAATCGGTTTCTCCTTCTCTCCCTCCCCCTCTCATTCTTCTGAGTAGGAACCTTGTATGATGTGTTAGTACAGATACCGTGATTCGTTCAACAAGAGTAAGTGGGCAAGCAGTCGCATCCTATACCCTTCATATTGGCACTTCCAATAAGGTGAGATATTTTATCCCTTAAAGTTGAAAACTTTCTCATTTGGTGATTTAGATCGCTTGTAGTAGCCTTTTTTTGATGTCTTCTATCTATGTGTTTTTCTTTTGGCCAAAGCAGTCACCAAGTTCACTTGATATAAATTCATTTGCTTTCCAAGTGGAGCGTCAGAGGTTGCCATTAGAAAAGGGTCCACCATCAAATCTGGTTTCTATATCAAGTGGTCATCTAGAGAACAGGGAAGAGCCTGCAATGGCTGATGCAAGTCCCGGGACTGATATCTCAACAGATGTGGATACAGATGACAAGAATCTGAGGGTGATGTTTTGTTCACCTCCTCTCTTGATATGTTATTTTTTACCTTTTCACTTTGAAAAATTTCACTGCATTATCTTATACATTCTGCATAGGGCTCTAATTGGCTGGTACCAAATATTAAGGATCATGTTTCACAAGTGTTTATGGTTCCCAGTTTAGATACTTCTTTGTTTCATGAACAGAAGAATTCTTCTTTTGAAATTATTGGAAAATCCAGCTGATGATAATCAATATTGGTGGCATTTTGACAATTAATTTCACACTTTCTGCAGTTTGATGGCCAATCTCTTGGTAATGTAGCTTCAGATTCCAGTGACAGATCAAAGGATAAATCAGATCAGAAGGTCATATGAATTAAATTATTTACATGGATTATATGTGCCGTTTCACTAAGGGATTCATGATCTTTTGATTGATTACACTTTACAGACTCTCCGCAGGCTTGCTCAAAATCGGGAGGCTGCAAGAAAAAGCCGATTGAGGAAAAAAGTATGGGATTATATACAGTGTTGTTGTACTGCTTTTTTTGGGCAGTTAATTTCCAGCATCTAGTTTCATTAGTTCCAAGCTTTATAAAGACCTAGTTCATTTACATCATTGTGAAATCTCTTCTTCACAAAAAAATCACGCTGTTTCTCAGTTTTTTTTCCTATTGGATTGCAGTTTATTCCTGGAATTTGGGCTTCTTAATATTCATTGATGCACATGCATGCTCGCATGTACACACACACACACACACACACACACACACACGTGCGTTATATGATCTCAAACTCTAATGCCATTGCATTTGGGAATTCCTATTCATCTCAAGTCTGTAAGGAGAGACAAATATAACCTTCATTTATAATAAGTAATGTTTTGTTACTTGCGACTTGTAAGTAGCCTTTATGTGCAACATGCTTGCAAGTTTTTTATGATTGTTACTCCTACCACCTAAATGTAAATCATGTTCCTACCATTTTTCCATGGAGCACAATTGTTGCATATATGAACTAGTTTCTATGAGTCCCCTTCATTAAATTGCATCCATCCTGGTGCAGGCATATGTCCAACAGCTGGAGAGTAGTCGTTTGAAGCTGACCCAACTAGAGCAGGAGCTTCAACGAGCAAGACAGCAGGTTAGTCTGGGTTATCTTTTTTCACGATCAGATTGCCTAGTTTTGGCTTTATTTTGTGGTGATTAATCTCCTTGATAGATGTGGATAGCTTGTGTATTTGTTCATTTCTTTTTGATAACTTTTCGGCCCCACCTTTGGATTAGTTGGTAAAGGGGTAGGTTGGGTTGTTGTCGGTCTTAGGTTCGCCTTACCAACCAAACAAGAAAAAAGACTTACATTTTCTTTTCTTTTTTTCTCTCCTGTAGGGAATTTTCATATCAAGCTCGGGAGACCAAGCCCATTCAATGAGTGGAAATGGTATTCCTTTCTTCAACTTGATTATTCCCCCTCGTGCGTGGTTCTGTTTACAAATTTTTCATTGGAACTAAGTTAGATTGGTTCGTGATGGTTGTGTGAGAGTCCCCAGTTTGTTGGAACAACAAATTCAGGAACTTAGCTATCTTGTATAATGATACTAAAACTTGGAATGACATTAAGCCGATGACTTTTCTTTTTGTTCATATATTTGACAATTTTTATGTTAGTAGATGTATTCTGTGAATGCACTTAAAATAGAACTATCTTTTCAGTATGTGTGGGATAAGAGTCATTTGTTGCAAATTCTCATTGAAGTTTGTTAGATTTATTCGTGTGCTTAGTTGAGAAAAATATACTGGTATAGTCCTTGCTTTCCTCTTTGTTTTAGAGGTAATGTACTTCTTGTGCCATTTTTTCCCCACTTAGAGTCTGTGCAAGCTCCCACCCACTAACACAATGAAGCATTGCTTGTTGTGTTTGTTGGCTTCTAGTGTATCACGTTTGGATGTGTATGTGTGATGGAGAGCTAGTAGGCAACTGTTGGACATGAAATTGTGGTGATTATGGTCAATGTAGTTGTGATGGTGGTGCTGGCTGCAACATTGCAACTTGCAAGTATGAGATTGCGTTATGGCGATGTTGGAAATTCTTGGGCTCATAAATACAGAGAAAATTGGGTGAGGCATAAGGAGAGGGGAGGGGGAATTAGCACCCCTGAAATCTTTTGAATTCTTGGCAATTCATTTAGCTCTCCTCCATTGCTTTCATTAGTCTCTAATTAGTCTATGTAAAAATTCCTTCTTGGGTGATTAATTTTTTTATGCATAACCATTGCCACATTTTGCATTGTCAAAATATGGATTTTAAATCGCGATATGCCTATGTGCACATTTGCAGTCAGAGCCTATGATGCAGTGTATCTGTCTTCCAATATGATCCCCTTTTTCTCGGTTAAGTTTTATCATGTGAATGAGATTATCAAGTTAGCTGTGTCCTTTTACAGGGGCAATGGCATTTGATGTAGAATATGGGCGGTGGCTGGAAGAGCAAAATCGGCAAATTAATGAACTGAGATCAGCAGTCAATTCTCATGCAAGTGATACGGAGCTACGAATTATTGTTGATAATATCTTGGCACACTACGATGAGATTTTTAGGCAGAAGGGCATCGCAGCTAAGGCTGATGTTTTCCATTTGTTGTCTGGCATGTGGAAAACACCTGCTGAGAGGTGTTTCTTGTGGCTTGGTGGGTTCCGATCTTCTGAGCTCTTGAAGGTGAGGTTATTTTGATGTTTTGATGGTTTTCATTAGGGTTAGTCCTGGAACATTTACCAGAATTAGAGAAGTCAATATGGTAATCGTAATCTTACCCCAGAAAAAGGGAATGGTAAAAACCTTAGCGTATATTCATTTATGCTCCTCACAATTATTATAATTCAACTGCTCTATCTGTTATGATCTTGAATCAATTAGTGTAAGTTTTATGTCAACCAATTAGTTATGCATTTCTTGGATTCAGTTTGGTTGTTTACAGAATTCTGCCTCTTTAACCATTGATAATTTTTGCCAAATAAGCAAAAAAATTAATGCTACAGTTATATGTAGGCCTGAAACTGCATGTAATGGCTTAAGATTTTTTATATTGAATGTGTTCATCTTTACGGCCATAATTTAAGCTTTTAAGCATTATCAGGAGTGTTGGCTTGGTCTTGATATCTTTAGTTTTTCAGATATTCACTTTATTATCTTTGGTGTATTTTCCAAAATTGGGGCTTTATTCATGTTGTTTGTCTCTTTATTTGTATATATTATTTCATGATAAATTCTAAATGGAAGCGTTACACCATATACCTCCACCTAACAACATGTGATTTTTTATTTTTCCCTTATATCTTTATGCTTAAATATGTGTGTTTAAATGGAAGGGCAAAAATGACAAATCATGTGGAGGTGTGAGGTGTAAGGCTTCCTTGTAGAATAATTCATATTTCATGGATGTTTTGTTGTGTCTCACCTCCAAACCACTTAAGCTTTGCCCCCCCTTAACATAATTGAAATTACTGATTTTGGTTGCAGCTTCTTCTGAATCAATTGGAGCCTCTAACAGAGCAGCAACTAGTAGGCATTACCAACTTGCAGCAGTCTTCGCAACAGGCGGAGGATGCATTATCTCAAGGGATGGAGGCATTGCAACAATCCCTGTCTGAGACACTATCCAGTGGGTCTCTTGGTTCCTCAGGTTCATCTGGGAACGTTGCGAACTACATGGGACAAATGGCAATGGCCATGGGGAAGCTAGGGACCCTTGAGGGATTCATTCGCCAGGTATTTCTGCTTCTTCTTTTTGTTTTAGGTCTTTTCCTCATTACCTGCTGCTTAAACTCGAAATTCTTTCATGACCGAATCTTGTAAGTTCTTTTCTGTGCTACAGTTTTGGCTGTCATTGCCTAGAAACCAATGAGTTTTTTTGTATGTACTTCACTCCAAAAACTGGACGTGAGAATGTTAGAAATTAGAGCAGTTAGAAGTTTTTCAAATTTCAAATTTCTGTTTATTCATGTTTTTCATCGGGAAAAATACTTGTCTTCTCTTATATTTTTGGTGAAGTTTGGAGTTCTACATATATTTATTGTTGTCCAACCTTTTCATGTATTTTCTTTTCTTCCTTTTTTTCTTGGTTGGGTTATTGTCATCAGGCTGACAACCTCCGGCAACAAACGCTGCAACAAATGCACCGGATATTGACAACACGCCAATCAGCCCGTGCTCTCCTTGCAATACATGACTATTTCTCCCGGCTACGAGCTCTTAGTTCCCTCTGGCTTGCCCGCCCAAGAGAATGAACACCTTCTGCATCACCAACGCTGACTGGTAAAATTATGGATCCTGAAAAATGAAAAAAAAAAAAAATCTCACTACAAATTGACTCTCTGATCCAGTACCGGGGATACTCAGCCACCATTACAGTTTTTCTTTTCTAGAATTTTCCTGTGTTGTAGTCTTAGAACTCCAGCGTATCATTGATATTAGTGTTCCGTTGTCCATCATGTTCACAATCATATCATCTAGAAATGGTATGGTCGGATGAGCTACATGTATCTTGTTTGGTGTCAATAATAATGTTTTTGTTTAATTCCATGTAACCCAGCATTTTAAAATGAGTATGAAGTAGTCTTGAGCCATGACCAGTTTGACTGCTTTCTATTTTTACCATGAGACTCAATTTGTCGTGTTAGATGTACTCAAATTTGGTTTCAATAAAATTGGGATATTCGTGTTTCTGTTATAATGGTTTGGTTTAATAATATTTTATTTAACTTTCAACAAAACATCTCATCTCCTCTGAACTGTGTATCCAAACCTACTTCAAAAGGAGTTGCTGTTGTAAAAGTTCTTGATAAAGTAGGAGATGCCTTGATCCTCGGTGCCCAAGTCCTGCAAAAGCCCTTGACGACCCACACCACATTGTCACCACATACTGCCCAACAATGTGGTGCCGCTGCTTTGCATGTTCCACAATGCTATTCAGCCCTTCCATTCCCTTGAAGAGCAACATATCAATCACCTGCAGATTTATTATATATACAAGGTTCACGGGTGAGAGACTTTTTCAATTCATAATTATTACAAGACATCTTACCAATGTATCTCCTGCTGTGCAAGCACTAACTAAACTATGGACTCCATATGAAAAGATGTGCAATTTATCCAAGCATGCTCCATACCCCACCTTTTAGTCAAGCACAGAATAAATTATTCAGTCAAAGTTATCAACTCTAGTACATAAACTATAAAAGGTGGATTACTTTCAACTTCAAGAAACTTCAAAATCCCACTTGGAACTTTATCCGAGGACCAGTTGAACCAGCAAAGTTCAGATATTATTTGTTAGAGGTTCATAAAACTTTCAAGCTTGTGTCAAGTACCAATTTGCTTCTCATATCAAGCCAAGGGCATCTTCTCGAGTGCATAAGCCATGAGATGTTTGGGGAGTCATTCAGGGACCATTTTAACCAGCGAGGTCCCTGTAATTTCTGTGGGCAGTATCTAGATTTCTCAAAACACAAGGAAACGATCCATTATCCATACACTTACGTATTGAATAAGCAGACTGTAGTTTAAGAGACAGCATAAGGGGCATATAATGCATAAAACACTAACAAATTCAACGCTATAGTCTTCAGAAGGAACATACATATCTCTTCAACTAAACTTAAAGCCTTGATCCCAATTAAATTCGTGTGGCTATGAATATTCTCCTCAACTAAATCATGCTCTCACTCTATCCTCATAAAACATAACGAAGTCGTTGAGGTTGCAGATTTCCATGATGGTGGGTAGGGATCTGCTGGCAGACCTGAAGAAATCGAAGAGTTGGGTTCTCGCTTTGTCCAGACTAGCCTAGTTTGGCGGCACCTTCACGCTCGGTAATGTAAACTCCGTTGGAGCCGACTTGCCTAGCAAAAGCGAGAGGAGAACTGTGTAAGACTCCCCAGGTATTTGATAAAAATACACTCTGGAGTCTGGATAGCTCACTTCGAGAAGCACCTCCAGAAAAGAAGGAGAAGAATGGAGAAGGAAGTATAAAATTCTAGTGCATTTTGAGCAGGGAAATGCTCATTACACAGTGATGCTCACCGAGTTGGGCCTAGTTAGACACAAAATTAAATGACTGCAAGTAATCCATACGTCAGGTTCAATATCTGTTACAACACAAATTAATAAAAAAAAATAATAACGTAAAATGAAATTCTAATGAATTTAAACTGGTCCGTGGCCAACAACATATAAACTCAAGTCTCAAACTCAGTTACTGAGGCCTTGTACTCGTTCTTGGACCGTGACAAACTGCGGGTGCTGGTTTCTGTTATCTCAATTGAAGAGATCTATCATACAAGAACAGCTGCTGATCATGGACGACTTTTTAGAGTGCGACGTCGTTTTCATCACCATACCACTGAGAAGCCATAGCCACCAAAATGGGTTTTAGGTTGAATGGAAGTTTATCTTATCTATTCTTTAACTCTTTTATAATTATTTTAAAACTTATTTTATAATCAACCGATGTAATTATACCATTTCACATAAGAACCCTCTATTCGAAGTAGAGTTGGAAAATAATTACAAAAAAGTTGCAAATTTATCATTTTCCCATAAATTAAACTAAAAAGGCAAATCCATTATTAGACAAAGATGGGGAGGAGCCATTCTTCCATGCAGTGGCCATGGAGGGTCAATCCCAAGTGCATGGAGTCTAGAGAATAGTTCATTGGAAAAAAAATGGTTATGTGGGACTTTTATCCAAGCCACCTCTTCAAGATCCCACTCATGTAGAACCAGCATTGGATAATAGAATAACCCCCATAGAGGACAAAAGACAAAAACATTCTATCTGCATACACAAATAGGATTGAGACTTCTGTAGCTGAGTGAAGAAAAAACCATTTAGCAGAAACGTGATATTGAGAATGATAACATGTTTTCCATTAATTGAAGGAAATCACTATTGATAATGGTCTCACTTGATTTGGAGAATCAGCTCTCTATGGGTTGTGGAGATAATTTATGTTAGGCATGTTTCTCAACTAAGTTTACATTTCCCCACACTCAGCAATAATACATGCGAGCTTAGGCCGGTTGTTGGGTCCCGTAGCCACATTCTCAATCTTCCTGACAACCAAAAGACCATCTCCTAGTACTCTCTGCATAGAAATTGACAAAAGTAAATAACATGCCAAAAAGACTATTCCATCTGGGAAAGCAGCCAAAAAAAAAAATACAACAAAAAATGTTTTGGCCACCGCAACAGAAAATAACGACTCCACCTTATACACAAAGAAAAGATCAATCATGTAAAAGTTTGAAAGCAATTGATAATTGTTCCATGAAGATCTGAACGGGGTAACCGAACCACTAGATCTTGGGTTGTGTTTGTCTAGTTCTTGGGTTAACTAAAATCATTCCAGTTTTCAGATCAGATCAGTCCTAATACTGATGCCAAGTACCTTGATTCACTTCAAGAGCATGTCAAACTAACCCAACCAACAATAGGGAACACTCAATTGTTGTGTGCAATTTTGGTATTTTTCATGAATAAATTGTACATCAAAATTCAGCAGGAGTTAGAGCACATACCCCAAATACAACGTGCTTATTGTCAAGCCAGTCGCATTTTGCACAAGTGATAAAGAACTGCAGTAAATGAGAATTTTAATCAACACAAAATACAACAGTTAACAGCAAAAAAAATTAGGAAAACTTCAATGGAACTCATTTGAACATAAGTCAGTCTCCTGTTACTTTGAACATCAATGTAGGGGAAATGGGGCAACAGGTTTAAACTCAAATTGTGTGCCTAAATTACCAAATATGCATGTGCCAACACATATAACATGAGATAAAGGATACTTGATCAAGGGATAGAAGGACTTCCTAGTTTGGTTATATCCTTTCTAAGACTAAACAACTAAGGTAGAGGAGCCTACAAAATTAGCAACTTCAGAGGTAATGTCAATGGACAGCTTTGCTGTCCATATTTGTTTCCATACTTGTTTCCATCTTTGTTTCCTTAATTTATTCTTCCGAATAATTAGCTTAATATTGACAGATTGCATAGGGATAACATTAGCATATACGTAGTTCTTTCCATGTATAGAATTCTTTTGTATAGTTTATATAATAGAGAGAAATCACAAGGCCGACGATTCGGCCATACATACAGCATTTTTTACTTATCTTGACAGGTAAGGCTGACAATAAAATAATGTTACTGAAATACTATCAAAATACCCGTTTTATGAAGTACCCATACCAGCATGCTTGCTATAATTTGTATTTTGTAAAGGCGATATACCCAACCCTTGAGCGGGGGCAGGACTGGTTTCTAGTTCCCCATCTCAACCCACCTAAATGCATCCCATACTTGGCAGGTAACTGAGGTGGGGCCAATTATTGCTGCACATCATATTATGGCCCAAAAAGATGTCCCTCTGTGTGTGTGTGTGTGTGAGAGAGAGAGAGAGAGAGAGAGAGAGAGAGAGAGATGAAGTTGATGAATGACCTGACTACCATTAGAATTTGGTCCGCTATTTGCCTGCAGAAAGAGGAGGAAAAAAGATGATCCTTCTTAGCATCTTGAATACGCTTATATCATAACAAAATTTTGTACTAAATTCATGGAAAGAACATGAGGTTTGGTAAAGATATTAGCTCATACACATAAGCTAACTGTAAGAGCTTATTTCCATTAGCCAACTCTCCTCTAATCCTGTTATAATGAAGTCTACTGAATTCTTTACAAGCCTCACAAAATTCGATGAATTTAATCAACTTTAAATTATAGTATAGTTTAGATATTTAGCATGAGAGGCTATATAAAGTAGATATTATGAGAGAATTCAGAGGAAGTTCTCCAGACAGCATCATCAATGTCCCAACAGAAGCGGAAAATATGTTTATGTCCTCACAAGTGTGCGTTTTATTTATTAATGTATTGGGAAGTTGGTTTCATACAAGTCCAGGATGCAAGCCATAGATGCTATCCCGTCTCTAAAGATAATAAGTTACAGCTAAGATTATGAACACTCCAAGAACACAGGAAAGGCACAGCCAATAGTTTATCATGACATATAATTTTCAACAAGACAGACACATACCATTGATAACAGACCAGGACCAGTGTGTTTGGCAACAAAATTTTCATCATCAAACTTGTGTCCGTAGATGGAAATACATCCACTACCATCACCCTGCAAAGAATACTGTAGTAATAAGAATTGCACGTACTGATAAAAAAAAAATGAATTGCATGACTGTAAAACAGGTCTCAGTATTATTCATATGATAAAATAATATGTGATTGTAGAAGTAGAATTTTTAAGGATTACAGGTGCAGGAGTATCTGTGCGTGCAGGTGTAGATGGATAAGTGCTACAGCATGAAAAGCCTTTTATCAGGCTCGCTAGTTTCCTAAGGAACTGCTCCAGCAGCTTTGAAACCTTAGTTCTAGCAACAGGAGTCTTAATGCAATATCCTTGTACTGGTCTAGTGGATGTGTCGTTATATAATAACAGGATAGCCAATAAAGGTGTGTCAGTAAAGTGTGGCTGGCATGACTCTATCAACAGTTCCTCTCCTTTCTATCTCTGTCTCTCAATCAACACTTGAGCATCCCTCGCTTAAAAGAAAGAAGGGCTTTTATTGGACATATGTCACTAAATACCCAATCCTCCCCCTCTTCCTGACTCAACCGACCAGACAATTCTCACGCTTCAAATGAGAAATTGTACTTTCAATATTGTTCTCAGCTCCGGTTCCCTTTGTCTTTGGAGATCCTCAGCTTCTAATGTGTTCGTGTTCGTGCATGGTAGTGTAATTGTATCACCATATAGGATGTAAAGAGAGAACAGATCAACTACTCAAAAAACCTAGTGTAACCCATTTTACCATCAGAAATATGCGAAATCTTTAACAAAAATGATAGGCTTGTTACATTTTTAACAAATGAGGGTGCTACCGACCTTTAAGAAGTCACCAGCCTGAATCATGAAATCCTTAATCACTCTATGGAACTGGCATCCCTTGTAACCCACAGGCAACCCGGCTTTCCTGCCAATTTAGCCCCACTTAAGCTAATATTATATATAAAATTCGAAATTGAAATGAGTAAACTATAAACTCAATAACATGGTTCATGCATATGAGAGAGAGAGAGAGAGAGAGAGAGAGAGAGAGAGAGGGAGAGAGGGAGAGTGAAATTTACACTATTTTTACCTGTACTCGCCGGTGCAGAACTGCCTGCGGGGTAACACAAAAATACAAAGTAAATTCATTTTAGTAAATTTAAGCAAAAGGAGCATAAGAGGGAAAGTGTGAGGGGGAAGTGGCAAGACCTGAAATTTTCTGCGGTTTTGGGAGCGATATCAGCGAAGAGCTCCATCTTGATGCGGCCGGCGGGGATGTTACCGATGGTTATGTCAAAGAATACGATTGGGTTCTTCGGGTTCGGCGGCCGCACTTGCCACTCCACCGTGTTCCCTCCTGACGCCATCGATGTCAAACGAGCAGCTTCTTACTTACTCCTCCTGATTGATTTTCCTTTCCCTCTTCTCAGTTTGGGGTCTATGGATGGCGTGGTTATGCGTATATTTGAAGCAAATGGTGTGGGCTTCGGCTCGGCCCAATTTATCATATCGTTTATCAAAATAATTTTTATCGACTTATTTATTGTCTTTTATGGCATTTGATTTTTACATCAACTTGTGTCACTAAATTATTACTTTTTACGTAGCTTACATCTCCTAATTGAATGTAAGGAAGATTAAGAAGATAGTAGTATGTTTTTAAGAGTAATGTTACATATAATTTTAAGGTGTGCAAGTCATGCGTACAGTCCAGATTTACTTAACATTTTCAAAAAGTAATGTTAGATATAATTGCACAATGTTATATATAGTCGTTGAGTACGTAAGGACCGCGCAATCGTTTTAAAAAAGAGTAGAGTTTACTATTAAAAAATTAATTTTTTTTTTCATATAGATCTCGTATTTATTTACCTTTTTTTAAAAATATTGTACAGCGCTTGCACATTCCATAACTGTAAATATCATTTCTCATTTACACATATTTGTTCCTTTTTTTCTCATGACTGCAAATACACATATTTTTTAAATATGAGTATCATATTTACACATATTTGTTCCTTTTTTTCTTCCGATCAAACATATCGACTTACATTTTTTTTTTTTTTTTTTTTTTT
>QEOT01005966.1:218952-270253 GCA_003123785.1 Pterocarya stenoptera
TTTTTTTTTTTTTTTTTTTTTTATGGAGTCTTACATACTTCTTTCTTCTTGTGTTTTAGGATTGCAATCCCTCCCTATTTCTCTAAAGAAATTGAACTACTTACAAAAAAGAAAATACGTGGCAATAGAAGAGTACAACAAATTCTTTTTTTCTCAGCAAAAGGTATTGCTAATCAATCGACCCTTCAGTTCCTAAAAAAAAAATCGACCCTTCAGTTCTTTCTCTCTGCGTAGTGCGTATGCCAATTCCAAGAAGTTTTTTCTCGGATCGAATGCAACTCAGCCAAGACATCCTTGATATTCATCCTTTCGTTTGGAAGTTCCATGGAACAAGCTACTCCGACCCCAAGTATCAAACTCAAGCATTCTTGGACGTTGGAACTTGTAATTTCGGGAGCATCAAGAAGAACAGGATCAACAACATCAACCAGTCGTTCAGGCAGAGCTGCCTTGACAAATTCATGCAGCAAAAAGCCATCCTTGAACATGTCATCGGTTGGCCTTTTTCCAGTGAACATCTCCAACAAGAGTATGCCATAACTGTAAACATCTCCATTTGTTGACACCTCATTTCCCATTCCGTACTCTGTACATTCATACACAACATATTTTGTTTTCTAATCATTGTTTTGTACCTCTAGAAAAAAAAAAAAAAAGCGAAAATATAATCTTGGGATTTGGAATGGTCGTCTTTCATGACGATCACGGAATAGAATTAAAGAACTGGAGATGGAATGAAAAAAAATGAGATCTAAGAAAAGAAAATACCAGAATTTAATGTGATTTGGTTGTATAGTCATCAAATATCTATGATCAGTTGTATATATAGTCTATGAAGACATATAAACCAAGATCAACAGTATCAACAATGTTTGTTTCTTGTCCTTTTCTTGGTAGCTCGATGGGAAGAAGACCTTGTTAAAACTTAATCTTCATGGTTTTTGTTATCTGTTTATACTGGTTGGTATGGTGGTTGCTGGAATGGATGGATTTACATGCTTCTTTGCATTGGTTGGTTATTGTTCTGGCTTGGTTATGCATTTCTGTATCTTGTGATGCCTTTGTTATGGTTGCATCTATGCTTCTGTGAACCTCCATTTGCTTTTTAAGTTGGTGTAATTTGTGGCCAATGATAAGCCTTTGTCACTTGGTGTTCTAAACTACCAGGGATCTATCCTAACTAGTATTTTTGAACACGAACTGAAAATACTAATGCTCAATTTGCATGGTCAAAAAATATCTTGATTTATTTAAAGCTAAATTGAAAATACTCACCTGGAGGAGCATAACCCACTGTTCCTCTAACTCCAATGGAGCTTGATTGATCAATTGAATAATCTTGAGCGATATCAATAAGGAATCTTGCCAAGCCAAAGTCACCTACGTGTGCAGTCATTTCTTCATCGAGAAGAACATTGCCTGGTTTGAGATCACAGTGAACGATCGGTGTAGCACAATGATGGTGAAGATATTCCATAGCACTAGCAATATCAATGGCGATATCTAGCCTTTGAAGGAGACTCAAACTCTGTTGTTTTCTAGAAGCCTCGTTTGTTCTTGGGGTTGGGTGCAACCACTCATCTAGGTTGCCGTTTACCATGAACTCATACACCAAAGCCTTGAAATCATGACCTTGATAGTCAACACTTGAACAAGCTGTAAGTACCTTCACAAGATTCCGATGCCTAATATTTCTCAAAGCCTCACATTCAGCAATGAAACTCTTTGAAGCTCCATGGTGCAAAAGGTTGAGGACCTTGACAGCAATTGTAGATGTACCCTGATCAAGAATTCCTTTATACACAGATCCAAAGCTACCCACACCAATTAAATTAGCCGAGGAGAACCCATCAGTAGCTTTTAGGAGACTTTGGTAAGATACATTCAAAAGAAAATTTTCTGAGTTTTTTGGACTATTTTCTTTTCTTTTCTTTTTTAAGAAAATAAGTAGACATAACAGAACCAAAGTTACTCCAAGAAGTCCAGAAAGTATAGAGATTATCAACTTCAACGTAAGGGTCAACTTCTGTCTCTTCTTAGATTTTTCATGTTTACATATAGGAAGCTGAAACTCAGTTATGCCACCACAGAGTTCACCATTTCCCTTAACTGAAGTTTCACTTGCGTTACTGAAAACACCCTGTGTTGGTACCTCCCCTCTAAAATGGTTGTAAGAGAGATCCAATGTATGCAGGAAGTTGAGATGTTCCAAAAAATTTGGAATTTCTCCAGACAAATTGTTGTTAGAAAGATCTAAAAGTTCAATGCCTCTTAATGATTCAAATGATGAAGGAATGGACCCCTGGAATAAGTTTTTTCTCATGGCAAGAACTTCTAGTTTTACACAGCTGCCAAGACTTTTTGGGATTTCACCGAATAACTTATTTGCAGAAATAATTAAACTTTCTAGATTTTTCAAGTTTCCTATTTCCATGGGGAGAATACCTGTAAATAGGTTCTCAGACAAGTCCATACCAATTGGTGAGAATGAGAGACCCATGACTTGTGGGGGTATTACACCACTGAGGTTGTTCCTAGAAAGAACCAAATACAGCAAATTTTGGCACTTGGCTAGGCTTGGAGGGATTCGACCATGAAGATTATTCCCTCCTAAATACAATTCCATCAACAATGTTAAGTTTCCTAAAGAGGGTGGAATGTTTCCCGAGTGACTGTTTGCAGATAAATCCAAAATTCTTAACTTCTCAAGATATCCTATCTCAGAGGGAATATTACCTGAGATTGTGTTCTCGGCCATCTCCAGCGTCTCCAAGTTGATGAGATTTCCTATACCTTTAGGAATGCTTCCAAATATTCTATTATGTCGTAGAAGCAATCTGCTAAGAGTAGTTGAGAAGTTGCCAATGCAATTAGGTAACGCGCCGCCAAGTTTATTGGAACCTATAGCCAATATGCTGAGATCCGTGGCATTCATTAGAGAGCAAAGAAAACTCAAGTCATTTCCTCCACTATTTCCAAGAAGATTGGAGTGAATGACAAATCTCTGAAGTCTGTACAGCATTTCCAAAGAAGGGACTTTCCCAGTGAGTTTATTTGACTGCATTTTCAGGTCATATAGATAGGATGCATTAGCTATCGAAACAGGGATAGATCCAGTAAATTGGTTGATGAAAATGTTAAAACTTTTGAGATTGGGCAAGGTGACGCCCAAGTCCCAAGGAAGACTCCCTTGTATTTTGTTGTCTCCTACATCAAAGACTGTGATAGAAGAGAGATTAAAAATTGATTGAGGGAATGTACCAGAAAACCTATTTGAACCCAAACTTAAAAATGTTAATTTCTTTAGCTGGCCAAAAGAATCCGGAATACTTCCACCCAATTCATTAAAAACAACATCCAATGCTTCTAGAGATGATAAGTTTCCGAAAGAAGATGGGATGCTTCCTGTTAGTTCATTATTGTAAATATAAAACCATCGAAGCTTGGACAAGGAGGCAAGCTCTGCTGGGATTTCTCCAACCAACTGATTATAATGAACTCCAATGTAGATGAGGTTGGTGCAGACGGATATATTGCTAGGAATTTGGCCACTGAGACTGTTTTTGCCTAATTCCAAGACTTGCAGTCTGCGCAAAAGGCCGACTTCTGGAGGGATTATATGAATAAAACTGTTGTTTAAGAGGTTTAGTTCTCTGAGGAAACTCAAGTTTCCTACTTGTGGGGATATGAAGCCCCCTAGATTTTGGGATTGAAGGTCCAACTTTGTGACCCTCTGATGTTGCTGACGGCTGCATGAAACCCCTTGCCACCGGCAGAAGTGAATGCTATCATTCCAGGAGCTCAAAACGCCAAGTGGGTCCTGTACGTTGGCCTTGAAGTCCAGCAAGGCCAATCTGTCCGTCTCGTTGCCTCCGCCAACCACAAAGGTGATGAACGAGCCAAAACACCATAGGAAAACAAAAGCAAGCCTAATGCGAAAATATGAGGATGCATGCGGAGCCATTGTAAGGCAAAAACGTCTCATCAATATGGCTGAAGAACGGCCTTTAGAAGCTCAAAAGGTAGCATGTATATATGTATATAACAGAAAGTTCTTGGCAGGAATTGGGGGCGAAAATTGAAGACCCCTGGCCGGTATTATCAAATTTGCTCAGTTGTCATGGAGGTAGCATCAGAAAGAAACATGCAGTGCTACGTCCAGTCCAATTTCTTGGCCTCATTTGCAGTCGAAATATAGGAATAGATAAAAAGATCCCACTTTATCATTGACTTGATCAAAATACCCTTATTTCTAAATAAAAAAAAAGTAGCCCAAGGAAACAACCGTAAGCTAGCTAATAATGATTAAGAACATAGCAGCAGCAGGGCGAAGAACAATTCGAAGTACCATTAAGGAAACGATCAAAATAGCAAAGGCCAAAGAGGAGGCAATTGGAAGTCCGTCTAAGAACACTCTCCAAACCAAACGAATCTCCAATATTAAAATGCCGATATGAAACGGAAGTATTGTACAAAATCAGAGAGCTCTGACGAAAGAGCGAAGCAATATAAATAGAATTTACAGAGCAGAAGAATCAAACTGCGATGACTAAAGAGAGAACGGACCCTGCTTTGTCATGGCGACGGAGCAGAAGAGAAAAAAGTGGAAAACAGAGCTGCGATTGGGGGTTAGGGAGTTCTGAAACAAACAAAACCAGTGGCGAGATTGGTTCAAGCTTATCGAACAGAGGTGAGATGATTACGTGGAATCGTTTTAAATGGAGTATAAGTTCATAAAGTATGACAGTGGGGGCAGTTAGGCCTGCAAAGCAGTACACATCTATGGACTGCAAGAAGAATTATTCTGTTTGTGGATACTATTAGTTGAGATGCTACACAGCCTACACATTTTGGCTTGTATGGGAACCAGCTAGCCAGAGGAATAATATTTAACATGGAAGTTGGTAAGAAAAGTAGGCCCTTTTTCTCCTCCCCGGCCGCCACCCAACACAACTTTGGATCTTTTATCATTTTCCATGTAAAAAAATGAGAAATATATATATATATATATATATATTTGAGAAATGATTTGGATCCGAGTTTGAGTTTCGAACGTGTGTTTTGAATATATTTATTTATTTATTTAATGATTAAGAAAGTGTTTTTAAATGATATTGTGAATTTTTTCTTTTTTTAAAAAATATTTATGATGATTAAAAAAATACATGAAAAAAAATAAATAAATAAAAAATTGAAATGTACTATTTGGGACACACATTCGGTCTACTTCTTCGGAAGCCGTTGCAGCACTCTATATATTTTGAATTGAGTACTGTTTGTTTTACCTTACATGAGTGTCATTTAAACTATGTCCAAGTTGATTGCTACCATAGAAACTTATGGATTCTACAATTTATAATATCGTGTAATATCGTGATGGTCTAGCGCCCCTAACCATGCATGCAGGCATACACGCATGTGTATATACATATACATATATATCAAATAATTATTAGTTTAGCATACTTTAATTATCAGTCAAAGGCAGCCTTGTGCACCTTTGGCGATGAAAACTTATGTCCTCTTTGTGCAAACTCTAGTTAGCGATCTCGGCTGAGAGTGTTTTTCTTTTCCTACGTAAATTGTTGGCATGAGTCTTACATTATGTCTCTAGACTTTAAAAAAGTTACAACGGGTTGGAATATCTCTATATGTTGTCATTGGGTCTTCTCTATGTAAGGCTTAGTTTGGTTATAAAAAATCAAACTATCTCATTTCATCCCATCTCATACAATTATTACAATTTTTTTAAACTTCCACACAAAATATAATAAACAATTTAACTTTTTCAAATCTTAAAATAAAAATTATATTAAAAAATTATGTTATATCAATATTTTATTCAACTTTTAATAAAATAACTCTTCTCATCTCATCTTATCTGAACTATGCAACCAAGCGAAACCTAAGTATATGTTACAATTCAAAGTGACATACATGGTCCAAGTACAACTTTTTTATAATGTATGAACATAAAACTTTTGGGTGTCCTCTTTTACCAGATTGATTTTCAAGGATAATAAATTATACCCAAAAGTTACCATCATTGATACATCTTTTCTCTTGGCGGTGCCGCCTGTGTAGCACAGCTTCATTTGATCAATAGGTTAAATTGAGTTATTTATTTATTTATTTATATTTATTTATCATTTTAAAATATTTTTAAAAAATATAAAAAAAATATTAATATACTAATAGTTACTTCCTTAACTATTAAATAAACAAAATTAAAATAAAGGAGGTGCCAAAATGAGGTGTCAAATTTAAGGATCAAGGTAGCATTTTTTCTTCTCTTACTATACTCTGTAAGTGTACATAGATAACATATAAATTATCAATTCTTCTATATACAAGCGAATTGTGCACCGATTGCGTACCAAGGTGGTGACATGACAGGGCCATTAGGGGCATTTACGTAATTATCAAAAGTAAAAAAAAAAAACAAAACAAAAAGCAATTAAAACAATGAAAGCAGAGATCTGTCTTCTTCCTCAAATCTGCAACTCGTTTCCCTCCCAAATTGAACAGCCCCTTCCCTCCGTCTCCCCACATCTCCTCCTCAAAGAAGCAACTACCCCAAATCTCTTCTTCTGCGCGCAACGGCGAGGTTGATGTGAAGTAAGTGTGCTCTATGATCGCCTTCTCTTCGATTGAAAAAAGATAAAAGAGAAAAAAAGAGAAGAAAACACAATCGAAAGAGAGGAAGAACTATCGGCTTCACTGCTTCATCTCCCCTTCTCATTTGGCTCTTCTCCCCTCTGCGTGTGAATCCACTCTGACAAAAAAATGTAACGGAGGACTGAGTGACCCACCAGCTGTAGTCGGTCTCTTATCCCCTCTGCGCGCCAATATTTGAAAAAAAAAACAATTACGCAACCCACCTCTGCCTTCGTGCGACCCACATCCACCACTCAAGGGATCTTCACTCCGTGCGACCCACCTCTGCTGCAGATTGGCCGGTGGGATTTGTTGGATCGTTGATTGCCTAGAAGTCCTAAATCTCTGTCAAGGCCAATCCTTTGCTTACAAACTCATCGTAGCTTAAACTTCCATCATTTAGCAGACATACATTTAGGATATTTTTCTATGCATTTAGTAGTACATACATTGAAGCTGTAGAAGTCGTGGTCGAGGTGCGTCCACTGATTGCTTGAGACCAAAGTTTCTCAACCCAGAATATACAATCTAGTAAATTTCTTGTTGTACTGAGTAATGAATAGTTTCATCAAATCTACAAGCTACACCTCATCAATTGAGAATGTACTTCACATGACAAAAGAAAATAAGCTTTTTGCTATCAAGAACCTCTAAGTGACATATTATCAAACATCAGTTTTGCAGTTCTCTGAGAAGCACCCAGATCGATTAAATCCTACAAATATCTATATCCAGAGTTCTTTAAATTAATCCATTTTTTTTTATCTGTTGTTAGCTATCCCAAAACACTACCTAAGTGTTGGACTTTAGTGGAACCCAGCTTGGTTTTAAGACTCAAGAAAGTGTAATTGTGGGAGCTTTTAGGTGGAAGAGAGAAGAAAATCGATACCTGAAGAAGGCAAACGGAGCAGAGAAGGCATGCAAAGGGAAAAAGAGAGGGCACGAAGAGGAAGAGAAAGACTACGTTTCGTTTAAAACTGCAAAACTGTGCGTTTTGTCAAAACCATGCGTTTCATTAAATTCGTCCATGTCAGCACATGGGTGCACTTCGGTACACAACGTTGCTTGTCTTAAGAGTTTTCCATAAATTATATATTTTTGGAAGTCTTCTTATTTACTCGTTAAACTCAACAGTAATATGGAAGCTTGTCACATCGATTAACCAAAAAAAAATTATTTTTATTTTATTTTAATAATTATTCAGAGTCTCACGAGATATATTTTAACAGTAAATTGCATAACTCATTTATGAATAATTTTATCAGCTTTTTTGTTTTTTTATATACAAATTTTATAAGCTTTTGTGCATTCATAGAAGGGTCTATATATACATATTAGACACAAATTGGCGTAAGTATATTTTTAGATTTATTTTTATAATTACATTTTAAGTATTAACACCAGTATAATATAAAAAATTAATACTTCTATCATCTCAAACAAAAAAAAAAAAAAAAAAATTAACGGCCAGGATATCAGGAGTAGCATTTACGTAAGAACGAATATTTGAGGTCCCACCGTTGATATCCATTAAGACCGGAACACGTATAACTGACAAACGGCCTAGGACACTGAAAACCAAATAACCCAATCCAAAGGTCAGCAAGACAAACGACACGTGTTTTCTCGAAATAAAGTAGAGTTTTTCAGTCTTGCGTGGGGCCCACAATCTTCTCCCAATACTTTCTTTCCTTTTTGTGGGAGAAACATAAAAGATCTGGCTGTTGCACAGAAATAAATAAATAAATAATATATATACATTAGGTTTATTATTATTTTCCATCAATTTACTTCTGTATTTAAAATTTTTATTTTTTAATTATTTTTTAACATTCTTAATCATTGAAAAAATTAAAAAAAATTAAAAATTTAAAGAGAGTAATAAATTGATGGTAGAAAGTAGTAAGCTTATAATTATTAGGGATGTAACTGGTCCGGTCTGGTCCGATTTTTGACAAAATCTTAGATCGAATTGGTATGACTGGTTTTGTATTTTTCAAAACCGATTACGTCATTAACCGGTTTCCGATTCGGTCCGGTCCGATTTTTTAATTTTTTTAAATGTAAATTTGATATGTTGTCATTAAAAATTTGTTTATAAAAAAAAAAAAAACTGTTTTACAAAAATCTGTTATACTTTTAATAAAAAATCTGCTTTATTAAAAAAAATCTGCCTCATCTTTATTAAAAACTACTTTACTAAAAAATTTGTTTTACTAAAAAAAAAATCTGATTTATTATAAATTGTTTTAAAAAGCTGCTTTACATACTAATAATTTATGACGAATAGTGACGATATATCCGGGGGGCTGGAAAAGGTGGAACTTGTTGCCTAGTGCCTATTATAAATTTATATAGTTTAGTATATTACAAATGTTCATATTTAAGAATTAAAATTAAAATTTTATGTTATAATTGATTAAATTTTCATTTTTAAGATTAAACTTTTACTTTTTAATAATATTATCTTATATATAATTATATTAATAATAATATAATTTATTAATTATACATTATATATAAAACTTATATATATTAATATATAAAAAATATTTTGTATAATTTTAATTTTTAATAAAATTTATATATAAAATATTAGTTTATATATATTTATCAACTGGTCCGTTCCGGAAAATCTTAAAACCGTAACCGGACCGGTTCCGGCCGGTTTACAGATCTTAGAAACCAGTTCCGGACCGATTCAAAATCGGTAAAATCGGTCTGGTCCGATCTGGTTCGGGCCGGTTTATCAGTTTTTCGATTTAAATTTACACCCCTAATCATTATCCAATATTTTAGACAAAAAAAGATTTTATAAAATAAATTCATAAAACAATATAGTTTAATGTATTACATTAGATTGTAAAATTATTTTTATTATACAATAAATTTAAATTATCAAGTAAAACTACGCTAACCTATAAATTTTTTTGAATAAATCTTTACAACCTCCATATACTCCACACTCCATATTTTTTTTTAAATTTTTATAATTTTTTTATTAAATATTTATTATATGAATAATGAATAGAAAATTTGAAATAATTCAAAAAGAATAAACTAAAAAAAAATTTAAAATTTAAAAAATTTAAAAAAAATGTAGAGTGTAAAGTGTGCTAGAGGCTGTATAGTAAAACTCAATTTTTTTAATGAGTATAGCACTTCTCAATTTTTTATGAATGCAAAGTTTAAATGATAGGTATGAATAAAACTTTTAAATATTTTTCCGTCAGACTTGATAAATACTCAAAATATGTGGAAATATGAAAAGTGAAAATATGAGTTTCAAGGATTAGTTGGACCAAAATCTTGCATAAATTAATGATAAAATTTTCTATAAAAAAAATATATATATATATATATATAATTGCAACACTTTGAAGTGTAACTAACATATATGCAAAATTGAGTATTTTTAAAGTAAGATGCAATCAAGTTTATCATTTATTATTATTATTTATGTGACTAATAATTAATAATTTATTATTTTAATTAAAGTATTATAAGTAGTTAGACTCTGAAAATATTTATACTAGGTTAGTATTACGTACATAAAATTAAGGAAATTAAAAATAAAATAAAATATAATTTTTTTTTACTAACAACAACAAAATAGAAGACCTTATTTGCAGAAGGAACCTGCTCATCCCCTCCGTTTTATTTTATCTTTCTCGCTCTCTTCTTCTCACCTCCCCGGAGAGACCAGGTCCTCTCTCTCTCGCTGTCACATTATTTTTTTCTCCCTTCTGATTTCTACATACCCATATGTGTATGCTTGTATTATATTCAATATGTGCCTATGCGGGTGATGTTTATCTTTCCATTTTTGTTTGTGGGATTTGTGTAGGTGGGTATTTATTGAGTAAGATCTGATGTACTTTCCGGTGGATCTCGTCTCTACGCAAGATCATGATGGCCCTTGAAACTAAAGGTATGCATTTATTTTTTATTTTTTAAAATTAATTTTGGTTGTTGATCTGACGGTTACTAGGTCGATTCTGTACAGCGTTTTGGTGGTTTTTTTTTTTTTATCAGTTTTAATTGATTCTTTTACGATGTTGTTTGATTGTTTTATTTGGTTGTATGTTCTTTTGAATTTCATTAGGAATCACTAGTCTGTGTTTGAGAAAAGGAATGTGGAAAATAGTTGTGATCTGGGTCTTGAGTTTTGAGTCCCTATGAGAGAATTCAAGTCAGTTTTGGGTTTAAATTTACGAGTTAGCTGCTTAAGTGTGTATGGCATTGGACTATGAGAAACATATTCTAGTGTTGAATTGAGATGTGGAAGCTATAGGATAACAAGTTTTTCTTTATTCGTTCTTATTTAGAATGTGAGATTTGAGCTTAAGCCCTAACCCGATCGCTATAGATGAGGCATATGTGGTGACTTGGAAATTTTCAAGGTGGGTGTAATATTAAATAGTTCAAATAGTTGAGTTTCTAAATAAATAAGATAATTTTAATTAATGATCAAAGAAAAGATTAGATAGCATAATCACACCTAGTAATAGGCATCATTCAACGAAGCCCATAGAGGCTGAAACAGCTTTCCATAATTTCCTAGCCACCTTGCAATGGAGTAGAAGATCCAAACATTCTCAATTCCCACTCTTCTTGCACATACAACACAATTCTATAACCATAACATGTCTCTTCCTTAGGTTGCCGTCAAGGGAGCCTTGCTTTTCCAATGGTCTTCTATGGAAAATTAATATTGTTGTGGGGGACTAATCCCCATTTTTTTTTTTTTTTGGGGGCGTGGGAGCAAGAGGTGGAATATCATTTGGTGAGTTGGGCTAAGATGCGTTCTCCAATCTTCAAGGGTGGATTAAGGTTTCGGAATATGCTAATGTTTAATCTTGCATTATTGGGGAAATGAATCTGGCATTACTAGAATGACAGAGAGGCTTTATGGAAAGTGGTAGAAGATTACAAATATGGATGTCTCTGGGGTGTTGGTGTTCTAATGAGGTCCAAGGGCCTCATGGGGCGGGGCTATGGAAGAATGGAAGGAAAAATTGGGGGGATTTTATAAAACCATCATATTTGAGGTGAAATATGGATCCAGAATCAAGTTTTGGCTCCATCTATGGTGTGGTGACAGGGCCCTCAAGGAAGTTTTCCCCAATGTTTATAGTGTTTCTTGTAACAAGGATGCTTCAGCAACAATCAATTTGGAGATTCATAGTGATTCCATTCGATGGAATGTATGCTTCATTAGAGCAGCTCAAGATTGGGAGGTGGATGCGTTTAGTGGACTTTTTAATTTGTTGAATTCTGCTAGATTGCAGAGAGAAGGCAGAAAAGATTCTCTGGGCCCCATAAAAAAAAAGGAATGTTCAGTGTTCGGTCCTTCTATAATACCTTTATTGTTCTTTATATTAATCCATTTCTATGGGAGAATATTCGGAGGACAATGCTTCCCTTTAGAGCTGCATTCTTTGCTCGGATGTGCTCTTTAGGGAAGATTCTTACCATGGAAAATTTAAGGGAGAAACACATCAGGATGATTGATTGGTGTTTTGTGTGTAAGAGGAGTGGGGAGTTTGGTGATCATCTTCTACTCATTGCTAGACTGCAAATGCAATGTGGAGTGGAGGGATGCTTTTAGTTGGATTGGTTTGGCTTGGGTCATACCTAGAGATTCGCTAAATCTACATGACTTTCTTGTATCTTTATCTTCTTTTGGATAGGCGTCTTCTTTGTATACTTTATGTGTGCTTGTTTTGCACTTATTAATGAAGAATTATTACTTGTTAAAAAGAAAACAACTGATGCCTTATAGGAGCCAGCTTTTAGTTTAGGTTTTTTTTACCTTTTCAAATAAAGCACCGATTCACTGTTGATGTGACTAAATACCTTGGATTGAACGACGAACTTGAAGCATAAATGAGAGAAAGCCCTGTAAAGTCTCTCTCCAAAATGGACTGACTGATGACCCTGAAGCATAAATGAAAGCCTGGTTTTTAAAGTGTTGTTTGGCATCCAAGATGGCCACACGATTATGCTTGCAAAGAAATGATGGTGTTTCTAAATAAATTTTGATATTTCTCTTAATGGGGTTTTAATTGTATTTTTCTGTGGATCCTAATTGTAGGTCGAATTTCCTTTCATAGCCATGACATTTGCTTGAACTTGAAAACATATTGGTTATTTAGGCTTCGTGGTGCAATTTATATATGTACATACAGCCATGATTGCCACACTAATAACATGCTCGCCGCATCCCATTTTACTGCAGAAACTATGCAAAGGAAGTGTGAGGCATCCTTAAAATGCCTCCAGAGCCCGGGAGTCCCTTACAAACTGCAGTGTAATGGGAATTCTGTAGATGGCTTTTCAGAGCTTAAAGATAAAATAAGCACTCACCAAGGTGGGGATGTTGAGCCAGACCGCCCATTGGGTTTCAAGTTTCCTGAGCCACCTAATGATTTTTACAACAAGCCAACCTACCAGCATGATTTTGGCAAATGGTCGACCTTACATTTTGATTCTCAAAAGGTGCAGCGGTGCCACATAAACACTTTTGAGAGCCAGTTTTACCAATTCCCTGTGGAGAATCAGTTTCAATATGTTCCATTTGATAGGATTGCTCAAGGTCACCCCTATGATTTCCAATTTCAAGATTTTCAGTATTTTGTGGTCATAGATTTTGAGGCTACCTGCGATAAAGATAGAAATCCTCACCCACAAGAGATAATTGAGTTTCCATCTGTTATCGTGAGTAGTGTAACTGGCCAGCTGGAAGCATGTTTTCAAACATATGTGCGACCAACTTGCAATCAGCACTTGAGTGATTTCTGCAGGGGTCTAACTGGTATCCAGCAAATTCAGGTTTGTTCTGAACTCAGATTACCTACAATTATAGAAAGGAAATATGGTACATGGATTGATCAGTTGTAGTTTACAGTAGATTACTTTAGCGGTACTCAAGAAGTGGGCTCCACCATCTCCCCCAAATTGTGATGCTAATTTATATTTTTTCTTAGTATAGTCATATATTTTTTCTTAGTATAGTCAGCTGTAGTTTGCTTTACACTTAATGAAGGAGATTTCTACTTCAGACTTGTATAGCTATCTTTGTTTGTCTCTAAGTTATGGATTTTAGCATCTGAAAATATGACAGATGGTTAAGGGTATGTTTGGTTATGGAAATGAGAATGTTTGAGAATTGTTGTATTATGTATTGTTTATTGGGTTTTGGGAAAGGATAGAGAAAATTTTGAATAATTTTTTTTTTTGAAAATAAGTTTTGTATTAGGATTTGTGAAAGTCGATATAGGTGGAGTTAAAAAGATGATTGAATATAATTTTTTAGGGGTAGTTCTTGTTTTGATATTTGAAAAGTTGTTTTGATTTTTTTTTTAATGTTTGGGTAACGATTGGATAAAAAGATGAAAGTGTATTTTTTTAGATTTGAAGATGTTTGGTTTGAGATTTTCAAGTATATTGATTACTTTTGAAAAATTTTTGGCAACCAAACAAGGCCTAAAAAATGTTGAGTGTTGAAGGAAAAGATTTTCATGGGAAGTGATACATTTTAAGGTCCATGTCCTGTACAATGCCCGTCCATTTGCAGTTTTGGGACCTAGGGGAAAACATTATGGGACTGTATGCTGATCAGGTATCCTGAGAAACCTATGTTGGTGGTATCAGCATTAGGTTGTGGCCTCTTCTCGATCATGGTTTTTCATGATGAGTTGTAAATTTAATCTTTTTAATCTGCACCTAAAAGAATAGTTGAAAAGGAGGAGACTCCACAATCAAAGCATTCAGTTGAGATGCATAATTCCTTAAGAACATCAAAATTGTGCTTGTGTCTGTGTGCATTATTGAGTGCATATGCCTGTATGGAATTTAGGGACACACGAGAAGGAATAGATCTAAACTGTGCTTATATGGACATAAATGCATAGATCTATTTTTTTTTTTTTTTTTTTACAAAATCTGAGTCTAAACCAAGAAATACCATCTGACTAAACTCAATTCAACTAAGCCTCCCAACTGAATGGGGTCAGCTGTAGGTAAATTAGTTTTATAATTTGTATTACATAAAAAAGATATGATAGGAAATGGCAATTTTTTGAACTTGGATCATAATTACTGAGAGAAGTATCTGAATTGAAACTGATGGAATATGTGACTGTATATGGATGAATTTACAAAAAAAAAAAAAATGTGACTATATGTGGATGAGTTGGAGGCGTGCATGAGAACCACACTGAATTTCTCGATCAATACAATGGTGTTATAACCATGATTATTAATAGTTAATATTTGTTTTTTGTCTTAAAAAACTTGGACTGTTTAGATTTAATATTGTTCTGACCATATTGTTCGGTGCCAGGTGGACAGAGGTGTTACTTTAAGTGAGGCTCTCCTTAGGCATGACAAATGGCTTGAGAAGAAGGGGATTAAGAGCACTAATTTTGCTGTGGTGACATGGTCAGATTGGGATTGTAGGGTGATGCTGGAATCTGAGTGTCGATTCAAGAAGATTAGAAAGCCTCCTTATTTTAACCGGTAAAATAACACAGATAATGAAAATACTTTTATTTTGAAATCCCTACTTCTGGATTTAATCTGGTCTGATTTCTGTGTTGATCTTTTGTTAGATGGATCAATTTAAAGGTTCCTTTCCATGAGGTTTTTGGTGGTGTGAGGTGCAATCTTAAGGAGGCGGTTGAGATGGCTGGCTTGGTATGGCAGGGCCGTGCTCACTGTGGCCTGGATGATGCGAAAAATACTGCTCGCCTACTTGCGCTCCTCATGCGCAGGGGTTTTAAATTCTCCATTACAAACTCTCTGATGTGGCAGAATACTGACCACTCATTGATGTGGAAGCAGTCCCCAGAGCCCCTGTCCTTCTCCCCTCATCAGCCACAGAAACCAAAGGATATTCATATTCCTGTTTTCCCCTATCACCCTTATTGTTTCTGTGGGGTGAAGAGCAGCAGAGGAATGGTCCAGAAGCCGGGGCCAAAGCAAGGGAGCATCTTCTTTGGGTGTGGAAATTGGACTTCCACTAGAGGAGCCCTCTGCCATTACTTCGAATGGGTTGCTCCCTGAATGGGAGTATGAGAAGACTTCTCTCAATCTCCCCAATATTATCCTAAGTCTTCATAAAATGTTTTCTGTGAAAATTGAAAAAAAAAAAAAAGAGAGGAAGGGATAGAAGTAATGGGTTGTCTCCCAGTAGAAGCAAGTATGCCTTAGGTGCTTGGTGAGGTTTCTGCTTCATACAGTATACATATAAATAGTTGGCTCATTTGGTTAATATTGTGTCTGCTGTAGACCAAGTAGTCTTCTAAGGAAAGGGAGCTTCAACCTGTAAAGCTGACTTACTGTTGACTGGAGAACAGCTGGGAATGCAAGGATGGGTAGTTAGGATGGTGCTTTTACATACTCATGCATGCTAAGTTTATCTTAAATAATTTGTGAGATAGAGACACTTATCTGAATGCATTTTTAATTGGAATCAGTAGATTTGCTCGGCCTGGTCTGCTGATTTCATTTATTTGATATTAGCTTCCTGTTGCAGTTTTCTCTTGTTGTCTTGTATAGATCCAGTTTTTTCTCCTTGGCACATTCAGGAGCCCCCGACTTAACAGGTGCCTGATGTTGAAAAGCCTTTAAACAGGGATTTGATAACTTCGTTACAGAAGCTTGGGACGTGAGATGAAATGAAAATTTTATAAATAGTAGTAAGATGATTTGTGAATAGTAGTAAGATAGTTTGAGTTAGGGACCGTTTAGATTCAGAAATAGTTTCATCTTATTTAATCATTATAATTTTTCTCAAATTTTCACACAATATAATAAACAATTCAATTTTTTTAAATCTTAAAGTAATAATAATATTAAAATATAATATTCTAATAATATTTTATTCAACTTTTATATAAGACTATCTCATCTTATCTCATTATTCAAATGAGACATAATATTATTAATGTTTTATGGAGTTTTGGGAAAGATGAGAGAAAAAATTGAATAAAAAATATTATAAAGTTAAAATATTATTAGAATATAGTTTTTAATATTATTTTTGTTTGAAAATTTAAAAAAATTGAATTATTTTTTAGTTTTTGTTTAAAAATTTGATAAAATTGTAATAATTAGTTTGAAAAAATTGTAACGATTTGTTTGAAAGTATTTGTGTTTGAATGATGTTTGAGAAGAAGATGAAATAAAAATTTGGGATGAAAATTTTTTCCAAACAAGTCCGATTTGAGCAAACGACCACTTAATCTTTAACTATTTGGATACAATAAGTGTTTCATCTCATCTTATTATTACAATTTTCTCAAATTTTTATATAAAATATAATAAACAATTCAAATTTTTTAAATTTTAAAATAATAATAATATTAAAAAATAATATTCGAACAATATTTTATTTAACTTTTAACTTTTATTTCATTTTAACTCACCATTCAAGCTCTATCTAATCTAAATTAAAGCACAGTATGTTTACATTCCACCAATTTGTTCTCTCTCTCATTATCCAAGAACTCCATAGTCCATGGTCTGCAATCCAATCAAATATATTTGACATAAACTTTTTTCCTACAAATTCAAGGGATATGAAATAATTTATTTGACCAAGGTTGAAGAAGTTTCTTTTTTGACAAAAATCTTTTAGGTGCCGTTTGAATAATGAGTTGAAATAAATTGAAAGTTGAATAAAATATTATTAAAATATTATTTTTTAATATTATTATTGTTTTGAAATTTGAAAAAATTAAATTGTCTATTACATTTTGTAAGAATTTAAAAAAATATATATATTGCTGAGATGAGATGAGACCAAACACTTCTTGCATCTAAATGTGACACAAGTCATATCACATACAGATTTAAGATGGCACATATAAATAATTAGATCTCCTCATTAATTTATACTTTTGAGATGAGAGATAATTTAACATTGCGCATACATGTTTTGAATTCGAAACTAACCTCTACCTTCACCTGATTGAATTAAATATTCTATATATTGGGTCTTAGTAAAATTAAGAAAAAATTTGACGTGAAGCATAAAATTAAAGAAGAGTATGACCTACACGGGAGGAGGGTTAAGATATAATATAAATATTAAAATTCAACTCTTCAATTTTGAGCAAGGCACTGCCGCAATTAAACTTATTTCATCCTATCTCCTAAGGGTTGGCTCAAGTAGTAAAGGCTTTGAGTTTGGGAGTATGCTCCTCTTAGGTTTAAGGTTCAAATCCCTTTGGATGCAAACAATCTCTAGAGATCATTGGACTAGAGGATTTTTTCCTTGAATTACCCGTGGTGCACTTGCAAGATTGGAGATTGCTTAAGGCATGTGCACCCTTGAAATTAGTCGGGACGCTATTCTTGGACACCCGGTGCCAATAAAAAAAAAAAAACTTATTTCATCCTACGCATATTTGGAATGGTCGAAATCACACCCTCCTCGGTTACATATCCAGCGGAAACCCCAACGATACATATGGTTACACCTCCCAAGACAACCGGGAAGAGAAGTAGAAAACAAGATTAATGACGAACTCCGATGCAGGTGATGATATCAATGTAAAGGCACCGGCAGAAGATCAATAAGGACTTGAAACAACTAAAAGAAGCAAACAATTTTTATAAAATTAGTCAGTTAGAGCCAACTACATTTTTTAAAGCTCCATATCTACCTACCTATATGTGCAAATGGGGTGGTGGCAGCCATTCCTAAACCGCTCATACCCAGGCCCCTATGTCACAAGCTTAAAACAAGTGTAGATTAAAATATAAAGAATGAGAGAAGAACTTGAATTTACATATGGGGTCATCGTGACCACCAGATTAGGAGTCGGGTTGCTCAGTTTTCAGCGGTGCACCTGATGAGGATGTGCAACTCCCATTCTGAAGGTATAGGCTTTTGGCCACCATAGAATCACTAACCAACCCAACATCAACATCATCGAAGTTAAGGGTGCCTCTAAACTTTCGGGTGCTGCAGGGAAAAAGCAATGCAGATGAAGAAGTAGTACAAGGAGGAAAAAAGAGAAAAGGCCAAACCTCAGAAGTTGGAAGGCATGTAGAAAAGCATACCCATTCAAGCGGTTATTGATGGCACTCAGGTCTTTTGAAGGGCTCTGATATGCATGAGTACTCTCTCCAACGCAAGCATAGTAACTTTTTGAGCCATGTGAGATTAGAGCATCCATCTGTACAAATATTCAAAGTTTAATTTTGGAATGAGGAATTGATAAGTAGATCCGCAGATATGAAGAACCTAACTTTAACTTTAGCTTGAGAACAGAGCACTCCACTAATTCAACTTGTTTTGATGCCCCAAGTTCATGCATTGAGATCATCATCTCAATCTTTTTTCAATCACATCAAATATAACATTGAGCCACCCAAAAACCCATAGCAAGACCAAATAAGAAACTCATATACAAGGTTATAAAAATAACACCAGCTCAGAAGAGGCCAAGACCATGGTTGAAATCTATAAACTTACGCAATTTGGTACTGAGTTAAATTTGTTTGCATTATGTTTTTAAAGGCATCATTCTTTGGTGGGCATTCAAGCACCAAGTTTGACAAATGTATCAAGTGATTATCTGTGCGTGCATGTGTATAGAAAAACTGATAAGAAAACCGGTAGAACATTCAGAGCAAAATTAGGTGAAACATCAAAGTGACCTTTACAGGAAGAGGGCATTTTAGTTGTATTTTTTTGTGTTTTGCATTTTTCACGGAAAACTAGGCAAATAATTGGATGAAAAGTTTTTTGGAGAAATAATTTTTTTGAGATCTAAAGATGTTTGGATTGAAATTGAAAACTTTTTGTGCAAAACTTTGAAACTTTCTTTGTATCCAAATATGCCAGGTTCCATCAAATTGAAAATGTAACGGACTTGCGTTACTCTGATGGAGATACGTACTAACTCAACTCAACCCACAAATGGGATCCCGTTTAAAATAAAACAAGCATACTTCAAATTTCTAAAATAATTTCACATAACACGTGAAGATCCAAATTCTTTTTTGTCCTTTGCTCTAGTAGGCTTGTAAGTATGTGACATTGACTAATTTGAAAATGAAGTGGTAAAGGAGCAAATCCCATAAATATGAACACTAACAAAAACACGAGTACCTTTGATGATCTCAATGGAGAGACATATACATTGTGTGCTGCTGATACTTTCTTAGGGGACATATCAGGGAGACTTGGAAAAGGAGACATTTTAGGTGATCCAGGACATTGAGCTAATCAGCCAGAAAAGAGAGAAGAAGCATATCAGGTAATGGCTAGCACGATGCAAATTGCAATTGATGAGCATGATAATAATATATAATTTCGCAACAAAAGCATACCATCATTATTGTTGACTTCAGGAACTCGATTAGTTTTTGTAGTTGTTCCAGCAGGGCTAAGCTCAACCAGCAGAGGCTTTACAGCAGGAACAAAGATTTTATTGTAAAATGTAATGATATCAACATGTTCCTGTGATGTTCTCTGTTTCCAAACCACTCAGAGCGTTAAAACTTATCCAGAAGACTGATTGACAGTTAAATAGAGATTAGGTGACAGTACCCCATTGTGCCGTGCTGATGACCAATCAACAAACACACTGCGGAAAACTTGTGGTTTACATTGTGGTTGTTTGCTATAGTTGTAAATAATTTCCCTAAATGTCAGGGCGAGTTGAGATATCTGCAGTCCAGAACATGGCAAAAGTGAGAAAAAAGGAAACGGATTGGACAACAGCCCAAAAACTCTCACAAACCTTTGCAACTCCATAGAAACAACAAAGGATGATCTGGTCAATGTGACGGTTAAAAAATAGAGATGTCCGCTGACTTAGGATTTGTTGAAATATAGAGTAGATATTCTCTCTGATCTGCTGAGATAGTTGTAGCCTTTCAACCATACCATTGATTCTGACAGCTGCCAACTTAGTTATCTAGAAATCACATGTACAATACATAACTGTTAATGCAACTAAAAAGACAAAGCAACCGAATCCTAACTAAATCCACAAAATGAGGTGAGATGGAAAACAAGTACAATTCATGACAGGAACAGATGTTTACCACTTTACTTCATTTGTTAATTTACAAAAATAGTACGTTTGACCACATATACAGCACAAAGAAATGGGGGGAAAAGCACTACAGAATAAATCCACTTCAGGATTGGTCTCCAATATCCTCATTGTACAAACAAATATCCACAACAGTTTGATCTATATATCATCTACAAGAAGAATTGTCATCCTAACACACAAAAGCTTCAAATTGGATGGCACCGAGCAACCAAAACCTTACATAATACATCCAACAGAAAAATGCAAAAGTGATTCCTCATAAATGTGCCTAATACCTTGCTAAAGAATATATTGATTCCAGTTTCTGCACACGTCTCCCCTCCACCACCTGGATTTGGCCGTGTTGGACTGCACACATGAATATCCAAAGGCAGAATCCCAAGTTAACGAAGAGCTATAAAAATGAAAATGATGAAAATAAATTAGATCCATCAGTTCTCGTCTTCCAAGACTACATCTACATCAAATAGTACCTAGCAAATGCAGACTGCAAAGCAGGTGGTGGTAACTTCGATTTAATGTTGTTCAGGAGGCGATCCTTGGCGGGTGATGTAAAGGAATTCCGCTCTACTAATACACTTCGGTAATCTGTGCAGAGTCTTTTTGGAGACCTGATATCCCCATTCTGACCTGAATAGCAATAGTAATACAGTATATATTAATTAAATCAGAATCACATTTTGTTTCAACAAAATAAAGCTATTCCAACTACTTCTATGCATGCCCCCATGCATCTTAGCTTTTGTAGTTAGGGAATATCCATAACAGATAGACGCCATGAGTCTAAAACCTGTATTTGCCAAAACTGCTCTGCACAGCCCATAATGGCTACCATGGTTTAACACTCCATTCATAGTACAACTTTTTTCTATGTCAAATAACCTATGCATTGCACATAATTATTTATGTGATTTTGAACAGTCAACAAATCATTACCTAGTGAAGTCTCATGTTTCTGCAAAGAAGCCACGGGAGATGCCCCTCCGCAAGGAAATTTATTATGCATGGAAATTGCATCTAAAGATGGCATTGGTTCTGCCATTAACCCAAGACGATTTATTTCTGCAGAGAGACTAGGCCTTGCAACTATCAAAGAATTATACATTGAGGAACCCTTTTCCCATACCATGCTCTCCAAAAGTCGTTCTTCCAATGAGTTTAGATGTCGCCTCAATTCTCTTGGGAGGGATTCCTCATGTCTAATGAAACTCTCTATGACCTTGCTAAGATCAAAAGATGTAATGCCGGTCCTCTCCAACACTGCAGGAAACAACATTGTGACAGTCTTATGTGTCGCTAGAACCAGTTCGGCAGAACAGGCAAGCATACATCTATGGAACCTCTCATTAGTTAACAAAGAGGTCAAATTATTTGCATGAAGTATTTGGGCCTCGGCTCTACACATTGCTTCCAATACCCTATAATATAATTTGAGTGCTTCATGTTTTCTTTGTTCTTCCCAGATGTTGTCCATGAGGTTTGCACTTTGCAGATTTCCAGTCACACAGCGCTCTCCCAGACCACTGTTTGGAAATATAGCCTGCAATATTACTTGTGCCCTGTATGCAACATCATCAGTTACATCCCTATCACATGATGCCAGGAAACGCTCCAGCTCTACTGAGGGTTGTGATGGAAGTGGAGAGATGACAGTCCTAAGCCACTTTGCAGTTGTCATTGCTGTGCTTACAGGTGTAGCTGCCATCTTTGAACTAGCACCACCAAGAATACCATTTGCATAAGATGCAGGAGAGCACTGTGGAGAGAATTGACTAGTAATTGTTTTGGCTGGTGATGCTATTGAATCAAATTCTCTCTGTAAAAGAACAAATATCAATATAAACTATTTTTCTTCAATACATTATAGAAACAGTAACAAATATTTGCACCACTACAATGACTTTAAATGATGCACATTCTTCACAGAAAACATACCTTGACACCACTCATGTTCACAGCACCTCCAGACAAGCTTCCAGAAACAAGTTTGATGTCCTCATCATTAATGAACACCCTTTCATCCAGTTCGCCCTTGCTACGAATAGCATCATCATAATTCTTTTCCAAATTACCTAAACTGGATGATAAGGATGAGTCCTCCAGTAGGTCTTCAAAATATGTCAAACCATCTGCATAAGTATTGAGATTTTAGGAATATAAATAAATGAAACTCGGTAACCTATTCTTATAGTCAGTAATTATAGAATATCTATCTGCAAGGAAATTTTCAATAACCTGTATCAATGTTCTCCATGTTTTTGCTTCTGCACTCGGATGCTGGACGTGGTGTTTTCTTCAGAACATCCACTATTATATTATTGGCCTTTTCCATTGTTTTTCTCAATTCATGTTCAGAGGTATCAAAAATGTTGCAAAGTGATGCAAGGATGTCCACCCTTGTCCCATCTTTCTTAACTGAACCACATATTAATAGAATCAGCACAAATGAAGAATGCCAAAGTCAAACTCCTCCAAAATTTAAGGAAAAAAGGGTCTAAATAACCATGAACAACGTAATAAAAGGACAGCTGTTCTAGAAAAAAAGAGAACATTTAATGAAGATGCCAAAAGAGCAAAAAATAAATAAAAAAAATTACCAAAACGTCGATTATCATGGATATTGAAGTTTCTGAATCGAACAGGAACATGAATAATTAAGATAGCCTGTCACAGATTTCAAAAAAGGCCGTGAGAGAATATTTTTTATGAAATTGCTATCATCTTTATTACTAGACAATTATATTGTTCTTCTCTTTACTACTACATGTCTTCTAAATGTTCAAGGTGATGAGTGTGGATGAAAGAATATTATCAATGTGGTGAAACTGCCAATTCATAATGTATGATATGTTAATTGTTTTTTCCTGCCTTTCAGATTGTGTAAAATTGCCAATTCGTAGTGTATGATACGTTAAATGTTTAACTTTCATAATTTTCAGATTGTCCTTCAAGTTCTGAACTTATTGCACCAACCATTTCTCATCATTTGAAAAATAAAAAAAGAAAAGCAAAACATTTTGTGCGCATAACCAGACCACCATTGCAGCACTTTATTAAGCAAGCAAGAAATTAATTAATGCAAGAATGTAACTCACCAATACGGAAACCAAACCGTTTGTGCAGGTCACCAAGTCCTTAAAACGGCTGAACACATGTACACGGAGTGCCAAAAACAGCAACCATCCAAACCGATGGTAGTCTGAGACATAACCAGATACACTGGTAACAGCTGACTGCTTATCAACATTTGCTTCATTTGTGACGAACAAATCCCGGTATACACGTTCGTAGTGCCTTGTATCATTGTTTCATGAGACATTTATGTCATATAAGTAATAAATTTGTCAAATTATCAAGAGATGACACTGAAAGTGCAGTTGCTTATTGCCTTAATAAGAATCAAATGAAGTGCAATTGCATATTGCAAAAAATTCTAAAGTGACAACATAATCATGTTATAAAGATATCTATAATGCATACCTCAATTGCCTGGACATGTTTTAGCAGACATTTACAACTAGCAATTAGATTAGTATAGTTTACTTTAACTGAATATTGATGTAACATCACTATCGATCTCTTTACTTTCTCAAGTACAGCATATTCCACCCCAGATTGTCTAAAAATTCACAAAGCTCTAGTGGTAAATAGCTTTTGTTCAGTTCAATTATTTATTTAAAAGAATTTTCCAAGTAGTTGATAATGCATTAGATACCAAAGACATCTTTTGAAGAAAAAAGAAAAGATACAGAAGAAGATACCCACTTGCTAAGAAGACTCAAGTGCACAAAATCAGCCTGCAACTCCTTCGCCTGATTTGACAAAAATGAATACAGAACCATTAAAAACCTCAATGAAAAAAAGGAATAACTATACAGAATAGATGCATATCGACATGACCCTCTTAAAATATGGGCATAGTTCTCTATCACATTAATACCTCAAGTCTGTTCTCCCAATCTGCACCATATAAATTACTCAAAATTGGACCGACCTTAACAATGAAATGCGGAAGCTCCTTAAAGAAGTCCACAATGCTGCGAAACAAAAAATAGGATGATGATAATCAAAGAAAGCAATCAATCACCAACACTGAAAAGAAAAACTGCGAGACTAAAGTCATACGTCAGCTTTGCTGCTCTCAATATCTGACATAAGGTAAACCCATTATCATCAGACTCTCGCTGCTCGCTATCTCCATTCTTCTCGCTTAGCCTTTTCACAGAATATAAAACAAATGCAAACCAAAACCTTTCTGCTTCTTCAGGCTGGCACGGATAAACACAATTCTGTTAATGTCACATAACAATCTTTCGTCAGTGCAACTTCCACGTGAACAAGAAAAAGTAACAGAATATACCGTTCCATTTCCAATAACTGAACTATTAGTCAGCAGAGGTTTGGTTTCTTTCAACAGCTTCATAGCTTTGGTACAAATGATCTCATCCAATGACAGTCCATTCTGTCACCAAAACCCATAGTTAATTCACAGGAAACCGACTCTTGAAAAATAAAAAAGAAATCAAAATGAAACTGCCAATAACAAAGAAACAAAAACAAGACCTTGCAGAACTCTGTGAATCGAGCTTCAGCGGGGTCCATATTGCCGCTACTGGAATGCAAAATTGTAGCTGTTGCGTGCGAAGGTTTAGCGTCTTCCATATTCTCTAATCTAGTTTGACTCGTCCAAACCCCGGCCGACCCAATCTAAAGCTAATGATGCACCAAACTCAAACCTTCAAAAAAAAAATCTCTATTTTCAGTTTCGATTTAACGCAAACTTTGGACATCCGAATTTCCTTCAATCAATCTGAAAACTAACGCAAACCAAAAACTTGAAAGTCAAACACACAAACCAAATTTGCAAATACCAGTAATGAAACATCGAATAACAGCAATTAACGTACAGTTAATATAACGTATAGAAAGAAATTCTCTTTGCTTTCTCCGGGAAAAAAGCTAAAGCAGAGTTTGTTTCCGAAATACAAGACAATTACTTCCAAATTGTTAAAAACAAAGACAAATATGGCATTGTTGCTTTTGTTTGAAATAATTCACACTAAAAAACAGCTACTGCAAGAACTTAAACAAACAACAAGGCTGAGATCTCAATTGAAAAACATAAAAATCAAATTCGACAAAAGAAATAAAAGGACAAAAAAGAGAAAAGCTTACGACTTTCGCCTGGCTGATCTCTCTTCCCAAGCGAACAAACCCTACAGATCAAGCGAAGAAACCCGAGAAACAACGGCGTTTCTCGTTAGATCCAAAGCTAATCAGAGAAGGTTCTGAGCTCTGAATCCTATCTTTCTTTTTCTGAGTCTCTCTCTTTCTCTCTCACTCTTCTATTAGGAGTTCTTTTTGGGGAAACCCTGCTAGAGGTAGCGCGGGAAAAACAGCATGGTCATGCGCATCATCGTCATCATCATCCCCGACATATGGCACATGCAATAGGGGTTCGACACGTCACGGAGTTACAGTTTTTTTACCGCCAAAATTTAACGCCGTTACGGGATTTCTTGGACGGTGACTAACGGAATCTCTAAGCTAGTAATATTAAAAAAATCCAGCCAGATCTTCACCGTCAAAGGAAATCCCGTAACGGCGTTAAATTTTAGCGGTAAAAAAACCTAACTCCGTGACGTGTCGAACTCCTATTGCATCTGCCATACTGCCATGTGTCGGGCATGATCATGACCATGATCATCCTGTTTTTCCCGCGCGGCCACACGTAAAGGGGGAGTGAGAGAGAGAGAGAGTGGGAGAAGGGAGAATATAGGATTCAGAGCTCAGAGCCTTCTCGGGTCACGTTTGGATCCAACAAAAAAGGCCATCATCTCTCGGGTTCCTTCACCTGTTCTGTGGGGCTAGTGGGGAGCTTGGGACTTGGGAGAGAGATCAGAGAGCCAAAAGTCGTAAGCTTTTTTTTTTTTTCACTTTGATTTTTGTTTGTTGAGATCTCAGTCCTGTTGATTGTTAATATTCGTTCTTATTCATGCGAATTGTTTGAAACAAGAAAGTAAAAGAAAAAAGAAACCATGCTCTATTTGTTCCCGTTTATTACAATTTTGAGGCATTTGCATTTTTTTAGCGAAGTTTGTTTGTTTTTTTTTTTTCCAGAGAAAGAAAAGATAAGTACTTTCGATGTGCTAAATTTAATAATTGTTGTTTTTAGATATTCCATTTCTGGTCTTTTGTGAATTTGGTCTGTGCTTCAAAATTCAGATTGTCACGGAACTTATATCGTTTTGGTGTGTTAATGATTGCAGCGCATGTTATCTTACATGATCAGAAGATTTTTTTTTCTTTGGTTCCCACATGCATAGATGGGGGGCTAAAACAATCCGCCAATATAATGGATAGATAAAGGGGCAGCTGCCTACTTGGGTGTGGCAGTTGATTACCGCGGGCACCTGTAATTACCGTGTGGTACGGAATTTCTTCTCATGTTCATTAGTTTCATGATGCGTGGCCCTGCTTTTTGGAGCTTAATTAGTTCCATATTTGTTTCCTTTCAGCAATGACTCCAGTCAATCTATGCTCACTGCTTCTCTTTTCCGCAATTTTTCGTGTCATTCTAATCATCTATGGAGAATGGCAAGATAGTCATATGGAGGTTAGATACACAGGATGTTGATTACCTTGTCATTTCTGATGCTGCTGCTTTAATGGCTTCAGGAGATTCCCCTTACAAAAGAATGGCATATCGTTACTCTCCTTTGTTCGCTTTCGTGCTCATTCCAAATACAATCATTCATAGATCATTGGGGAAATTTCTCTTCCAGCTTTTGGTATTGAACTTCTCTCTTCATAATTATATGCCTAAAGGGTGTGTGATTCGTAGAAATGCCCTTTGGCTGGTGTCAAATTTTTTGCCTTTTAGATATAAGAGCAAAAGGATATCACATGCTAGCTATGAAATTGGGCATGGATTGAGGGTGCTAGCATATGCATTTTTTTCATAGATTTTATCATTTCCTTTTTCTCCTTTTGTTGTCCTGAATCAGCATGGTATTACTCTCCTTCTTGTTTTTCCCTCTCTTACATAAATCCATGTGCCACAAAATAAAGAGTTTGGTGAAAGGATTTTCGCACTAAACAATATGTTTATGGTCATGTTTTAGATTTACTTGTGGGCTTGTTTATCCGATCTATTTTAAAGCTACGCAGGGTGCCTGACAATATGTGCACCTATTCTGTAATGGTATGGCTCCTCGATCCAATTACCCTCACCATTGGAACCCGTGGGAACTGTGAGCCCATTGTTTGTGCCATGATTCGATGGATCATTATCTGTGTTATGAATGGTATATATTCTACTTCCATACTAACTTTTTCATTAGATTGCACCATGGTGTTTACTCAAAGATACCAGTTTATTAAGTTTCTGAATTTGTGTATTGACTGCTCAAAAGTGGTTAAGGGCCACTTACATGTCAGTTTGCCGGTAATATATATTAGAATAAAGAAACTTTCAATATATTTCAAGGAACAATTCATCTCAGCGTGTCTTTGGGTGAGAATTTGGTTGTCTATAAATAAAACACTCGAGTCCTCCCCCCCCTCTATCCATTTTGTTTTACTAGATGCCATTTCGAGAGTTAAGTTGTTTTGAACTTGTAAATTAACGTAGGCATAAAGGTTTATGTTACTGTTTCTGGGGATTCTAATTGTAGTCAATTTCAGATATAGGATTCATTAGATATTTTTGAAGAGTGCAGGGATTACCCTCCTATAATGGCTTGAAAGATTAGGATGAGAAGTAACCCTTGATGTCTAATGGCGACGATACATGAATCCTAAAAGCTTTGTAGTGTTTAATTGGGAGAGCAGAGGCAGGACAGGAAATGGCAGTGAGAAAGCTAAGGTTTGAAGATCTCTTTTCCACAGTTTGGTTGATTGGAGGTAAAAGATAGGATGTGGATGGTATTAGTTTCCAGGGCTATCATTTTGTTGCCATCCAAATTTGTTTGGAAATGGAAGGACAAGAAAGGATCATCTCTGTTGCAATTACTTTTATGTCCTTCGACATTTCTATTTCTTAACCAGGCATGCATGTTCTATGAGGCTATAAAAGTCTATAATCTTAAAATGGTACTCTGTTTTCTCTTGTATTTAGGAACTGAAACAAACAATAGCAGAGACTTCTTCACTTTTCCTTCCTTTCCTTGCATACAATAATTTTTTTTTCTCTTCCCTTTCCCTTTGATTACCAAACACTGTTTTGTGGAGGCGGGTTGGGGTGGGGATTTTTTTTTTTTTTTTTGCAACAAAGAGGGCAGTACCCCATGATTTTATTAAAAAATCCTCACTTATGACAGAAGAATTTTGTGGTTTCAAATCCAAATACCTCGGCGGTTACATATGAGCAAAATAAGCTTCATCTTTACCTGGGATCTTTTTTCTTTATATCAGAATGTTTGGTCTGAGGCCTGTGATGGTTACTTAGCACATTGTTTAATTTGTGGATTGAATAAACTTTTGTCTTCATGTAGAAAAAATTCTATATGTTTGCTTCCAACTCTGCTGATGGTTGAATGTTTCTGGTTTACAGGTAATGTGTTACAAGCTGCGTTTTGGTATGGGCTTGTTGTCCATTTTAGAATTTATCCCATATATGCACTTCCTGTTATCCTTGTTCTTGATCCACAACTTGTTCCATTCTGGTCAGAAGCCCGGTCGTTAGCAATTGGACTTGCTAGTCAAGGAAAGTCAACCCGCAACTGTACGGATGTAACTTATAACTACAATATGCGAGATGTATTGATGACAATATTTTCAAGGCAGAGATTTATGTTTGTGTTGATATCTGGGATTGTTTTCCTCTCTTTCACTGGTCTTTTCTTCAACTTATATAGGTGGGATTTCTTAAATGAGTGCACAGACCGAAGTTTACTTTATAGGGTGAGTCTAAAGGATCATTCCTTAAGAGAGGTTTCGACATTAAAAGAACAACAAATAAATAACAATAATAATAATAATGTAAAACAAAAAGCTCTAGAAGTCTACTACCCATTATCCTATTTTTCCATAGGTTTCCAACGTTGGGGGTATTGACCGAACTTGGCTTAGAAAGATAACCAGGATATGCTAGAAACAAACTTTGACAAAAACAAAAAACATCAAATTCAGTGTACACTCTTTGTAATCCAAAGAGTCAACTCGAGTTGAGTCATTGGATCCAGAGTCTTCTTCGTTGGTCAGATGTCCTACTAAATTTGAAAAAAGTTTCTATCCATTCATTTAAATAAGACACGGACATCTCTCTAGTGGGCAATGGTCACCTAGCACATAGTGGAGGCGTTTGTTTCTCACATTTCAATGCTAAGGGTTGAAACCTGGATTAGGGAAGCCATTAGCCACCAAAGTGCAAAAATTCTTTAACTGTACACGTGGTAGAATAACAATAGAACATTAACAAGGATAAGCAAGAGAATTCAAGAATTAAACTTCCAAACGGCACATGATCAATCCAACTCATGCTCCTATATTCAGATACGGCAGGTAAGCTGTATCTGTGGATCATCTTATAACGATAGATAAGAGGATTAATTGGCAGTAAAAATGGTACACAATATAGATCTCAAAATCCAACTCTTTCGGATATAACCGCTTGTGGAGCCTCTCCTGTTGTGAAATTTGTCATGCTTTCTGCAATATAATCATTGAATAAAAACTTTCGGTTTAAAAAAGAAATAAGAAGGTACAAAACGGACATATATATAATTAGTGAGAGCATATAATTGATTAGTTATTACCTGCATGGGCAGGTACAACTTAAACTCTGGTGGGAGCTCTTCCTCCGAGTATAGGCGGTCGGAGAAATATATCCTCCTCAGGCGGCAGTTTGCATGAACCTGAACACGCAAAGTCTCAACATAGTTGGTCCCATAGGCTCTCCTGGTAAAATCAGCTAGATTCAACTGAATTTGATTCCAGCCCTCGTCCAACCTCAGTGGCATGGTGCAGATATATGGTTTCACTCGAGTGACAGCCTACAAAAATAAAGAAAATAATCATTCCACATACTTAGATTTATTAAATAACATACATACTTTATTACATACGGGAGCTCTACATCACCAAGCCAGAATGTTACAATTAGCATTCAGAGTCGAACTATTTAATAATGAATTTAAGAAAAGAAATCCACATATTTTTATAAATATTAAAAATATCCACATATACTCGCAATAAAGTCCATGCTTCCCAGATGATATGCAGCAAACACCAATATTGAGTGCCTTCATAAATTTCCATGCTTCCTAGGAGCTACCTCTCAAAACAATAATGAATTATTTACCAAAACTGTTCATTGTCCAACATCTATATCCAAGTTGCAGGAGAAAAAAATAACACAGCAGTTAATGCAATCATTAGATCACATAAGACAACTTCAAAACGCTGCCTAGAAAATCATATTTAAATTATGTTTTTCCAAGTGGGTGAATCCACTAACCCCATCGTGCAATCTCCAACTAATAAATGAGCAAATGGTTTAGCTACGTGATAACAAACAATGTTCCAGTAAATTTAAATTTCAATAAATCTCAATACGATCTTAAAATCTTCCCATTCCTCACTCACTGACAATCAAAGCTCAAGGTAAACCTAGACACCTTAGGTCTCACCAAATTAAAATGAATGGACCAATTAACATTTCTCAAGATACTCCCACCATACAACTAACATATCACTTCAAACAGCATAAAACATAGTACTACTCTCATATCTTATTATCTAGAAAAGGTAACAAATTTATATACAGAGAGTAAGGATGATTATATAATTAAATATGACGAGAACTGCCAAGCTTAGAGATGGAGATGAAATACAACATTGTCAATTCCATGACCCTCTTAAATTGTCCATAGGCCTCCCGGTATGAAAGAGGGTAACCTATATGAACTGAAGAGAGGTTTAATGTCACCAAGTTCACAACATGACTACCAAAATCAATTCGTAATGCCAAAACACCACAATAGCTACACCTAGATATTAAATCATGGGTAAATTGTTACAACTGAGTTAACTATACATATTTGTACTAATTATTCTTATCACTAACAACTATTTCATCAGAACAATTATAAACAAAAGTGGTCCCATCTTACCAAAATCTTCTCCAGAATGGACAATGTACAAGCAAAGGCAAATAAAGAAGAAGGGGTAAGAGTTGGGGAGGCTATTTGGAGAAATAAATAAACCGCAAAAACATGGGCAGACTTACACACTTGAAAATTAGAAGCTCGGAAACGCCGCCTGACATTCTTGTCATCCAAAACTTGAATCTCAAATGTAAAATATTTCTTTAGATTCTTCACAATCACGACCAAAAATGGTAGTTTTATACCAAGTGTTGCAGATGGGTCAGCTGGGCATGTGATGTATGTGGATTGTATATTTGACCCAACTATTTCGAGGACATTGGATTGTATGTCTTCATCCTGCAGTCGCTTTACATGGCCATTGACAACTGAAAAACAAAGCAACACAGATGGTGCACTTGGCATATTAAACCGAAGAAAAGAAAAAGGTGCTCACCTGCAGATGACAAGTGATCCTAGGAGCCAAATTAAAGGCCTCATGAATAGCGAACTTCAAAGAAAAAATCTTAATAAAACTACCACTCCAAACTCATTAATATGCACAAGAAAATATCATGCCTTCGGACACTTGGCATACAAAAAAAATGTAAAGGAAACAATGATGCAATGCAAATCTCATTGAAAAATTATGCATGGAATGTTTTCTAACAGTAGAAGGAAAAGATATCAACCAAAGCCACATCTTATACCACCCATTAGCCTAGTGGTCAAGTGAAGAGCTTGTGAGCTGTAGACTGAAACATCCTGGGTTCAATTTCACAAGAGCAGCTCTCTTGGATTACCTCTGTGGGTCCGAATAATAGCCTTGCCTTGGTGGCATCTATGTCATTAGAAAAAAGCTACAACTCCCACTAAATTTCAGCTTGCAACCCACAAAAAGCTAAAAATATCTTAGAACATAAAACTTAGCAAAACCCACTCACCTTCTTTGTCCCATATTTGTAAAGGTTTGCTCCTGTAATATCAAACAAAGGGAGAATTTCAGAATCAGAATTTCAGCATAAAAACTTTAATTTGGATAACAAGAGTTTTTTTTTATCAGTAATTTGGATAACGAGAAATCAAATCAAGAAACAAGAAAGCAACATACCCAAGGCTATATAGAATGGACAAAAATCCAGACTGGAATGTGTTCTTAAACATTTTCACTTGATCTGCAATGAAAATATTAAAAATGTAGAAGTGCACATACACAGCCAAAATACCGATGTGTGAAGTTCTTTGATGAGATAATGAATTGATTCGAACCAAATCGAAAAAATATAACAAAAGTGCTTCTCAAGCTTATACAAATTTGGGAGGCACATCATTACAACGTGCCAAAACACAACTTTCAAGTATCAAAACTTTTTCTGCAAACATTCACGCGTTACTCTTTCCATAACAGTGTTGAGCCTTTAAAATCCAAACATTTCAGAACACACTTCATAATTGCGTGCGGCCACAAATACCAAGTGTCATTGTATGAAAATCCCACAAATCTCAACATGAGGATACAATTACATATTGGCGTTCCATGTCTAATATAAGCACAAAATTACATGTGCTTTGAGTTTGTTTGTTTATAAATGTTAAAACCAAAATGAGAACCGCAAGTATAAAGATTTAAGTATGGGTCTAAAATGGCGACTCTCCACCCTTTTTCCAGTAAAGCTGCACCCTTTACGGTCCAAGATTATGTAAAATATAACCATCCATCTCTGTAGTTTGAGCATCAATTCCAGATACTAAAGCAAACAAAAATATTGTCTCTCCTCATATAGTAGATTTCCCTGTCTCTACCTACATGAACAGATCTTCAATGAAACAAAGCGAAACATCAACCGCACCACAAGTTGAAAAAATCACAAGTTATAACTAGAGCTAGTTGATGTACTAGAAAAATAAAAAATGGCATAACTAGAACTAGTTGATGTGGTGATAAAATAAAATAAAACCCCACTGCCGAGACGTTCCTAATAAGTGTATCAACAAAATAATCCAAGCTTAATAAAAAAACAAAAACTGCGCGTATTCTTTTGTTAGAAGACTATTCACAACCGGAAAGTATAAAAAGTTACGAAATAGTCTAGAGGAGATTGTTCAAATTGGATACGTAACATAATAAGAAAAATGGAGGGGAAAATTTTGAGATTTTGAGAAAAAAAAAACCCAAACTTTGTTTGTAAAGAACAGATTATAATCACTCAAACCCAAGTTTCATCAATCCGTCGATGGAAACCCTAGCTGCTACATGCAACTTGATATGCAAGGCGTAAGAGACTATGTAACAGGCGAAAAGAAAGAGAGAGACAAGAACTGAATTACATAAATGTAAGGTGGGATCATGTACCAGCTTGTTTGATTCCCAGTAAAAGACTTTCTCGGGAAAGAGTGTCGCGGAGTTTGGTTGGAGAGTCGGGAGAGAGAGAGAGAGAGAGAGAGAGAGAGTTTTTGAAAAGGCTCTCTGGAAACTAGGCTTTATGGTCAGCATGGGTTGGGGCGGGCTTCCCTGGTTTTTGGGCCTCCTAAAAAAGACAAAAAAACAAATTAATTAGTTAAAGTTCTATTTATGGCCCATAAATTAATTTTGCTTCGAAAGTCGAAGGAAGCATAACAATGCACTCCCATGAACAAAAGTTGTACTATAAAAGAAAATTTATAATTTAACTGACGTATTTTATCAAGTATATTCATATATGAAATATTTTTAAATTTTTTTTTCTTGATTAAAACTTTCTCATAAAATAAAATAACATACAACTTTTATTTTAACAAGCATTTTTAATAGAATAATATTAAATATAAATTTTAAATAGAGAAGTTTCGTACACGCTCTTTATAAAAAAAATAGGTCTCACAAAAAATTAATAAAATTTTTTACAATTTTTTAAATAGGATTTATTTTTTTACAAAACAATTACATCAAGACTTATCTATTTTAGACTTATATAAATTATTTATTTTTTAATTATTTAATGTGCATTGGACCCCAATCAGATGATATGCAAAATTGATTATTAGTTCCTGATTTTTTTTTTCACAAGCCTATACACTTTTTACACTGTTGATATATTTACTTTTAACACTGCGAATATCATAAAATCTAATTTGTAAAAAAAAAAAAATCAATTTCAATTTTTTGTTATAAATTTAATATTATTAGATCATGTGAATGATATAAGTAACTTTTGGACACTAATTTGCAAATAAAAAGTGTCTTAAAATTGTAAAATATGTTTGGTGGGGGATAATGATGAGTGTTGTATGATTTTGTACCAAAACATAAATGTCGGTCACATAAAAAACAAAATGCCCATGTGTCATACATACGTATGTATATGATCTTTATCTAATGCAGTGTGGGTCCCAAACTCGTGTAAACCCAGGCAGCAGCCTTTTCCTGTCCCACTGTTTGAGTTTGCTGGCCCTCCTTGTGTGGCTTAGCGTGACTTCGTTGTGCTCAGACTCTCCCGTATTCAAGCACGTGTCATGTGGAGCCATTTTGGTGTCGCCGCGTGTATATAAGTGACACGTGGACCCATGTTAAACCTCTACGTACTCAAGCTGGTGGTCACGGATCCTCATACAAAAATCCAAGTTGATCCTTATCTTCATAAAGTGGGACCGTATTTTGCCACGTGGACCAATGATAGTGCAGTTTTATATGGGGGGTTCTCAGCCGCTAATCTCTACTTACTCCTCAGCCACAAACACATCAAGTTTCTCTTTCCTTGCAATTAGAATATAAATTTGGCCTCTAAAGCCACAGCCGCCTCTGTTTTTATTTTCAAGCTGGTACACGCCAAAGCTCCTTCAACAAGTAAAATCATCATGTGTCACTCATTCCTACCAGTTTTCTTTCATCTGGGTTGATTCTTTCTCTGAATCAGGAACCGGATCTTTCTCATTTTCTCAAATAAGCTTCACAAGGTGAGTTTTTTCCTTCGAATATTTCATCTGGGTTGCTAATCTATGTTCAAGTGCATGATAAAGTAATGAATATTGTACCGTGATATTGTTTTGAGCATAATTTTGATTCTTTCAGAGTCTTTGATTCTGTAGAGCTGGAGAATTTTTTCCTTCTTTGTTTTTTCCTAAATCATTCTTCTTAACTTATCTGGTGATACATTGCTTCTTGTGCTATATTTTTCTTTTTCAGTTACATGAAAAGTGTTTTTTTTTTTTTTTTAAAGTAGGGAAAGGAAAGAAACTAACCTTCCAAAGTTTAGAATTTTCAGCTGAGAACAGATTATTTTTCGACCTTTACTCAACTGAGCAGCGTACATGAGATGCCTGGTTAAGTGAAGGCCGGCTATTTTTTGTTCCTTTTTATAAAAATAAAGAAACCGAATATTACGAGTCTTTTTCACTGAGAGACACTTTGTATAGCGGTTCTTGTTGTACCATGATTCTATAAGTAGGTTTAAACTGGGTCATCTTTTACTCATTTTCTGGGGTTCTCCCTTTTAGTAGAGTTGAAAAGGTGTTAATTGATTTTACATAGTTTACCGGTTGAAGAAAACAGAAAGGAAGCAAAGTATAGAGAATCTCATATATCTGTGTCTCTGAGTGAGTGTGTGTGTGTCTAATCCCTGAAGGTTAGATCTGCTTGATCACCACTAATACATTATCTATTAAGTGACGCTTTTGTTCAGTTATTTATTAAAAACATGCTCTTTTCTATAATGATAATTTGATTTGTAATCGATGGAGTGCATGAAATGGTTCTTATGCTCTTTTCCTCTTCTTTTTTAATCTCAGATCAATCTTATGGATTGGTATTTTGGGAGTGGGATCAATGAGCTTGTTGTCCCCAAATACCAAGAATTATCAGATAGGCTTCCATCACCAGACAGCTGGTCAAAATGGGGAATAAGTGCATTCAGGTCACCTAACAAATGCTTTGTCATGGATTCAAACTTGAAGGAACAAGAACTCGATTTGGATGCTAACAGTTTATGCAACCAAGTTGAGTTGGATGATCTCCATGATAAAGATCAGTCCAGTGGTTCAAGCATATGTGAGGGACTATCGGAGAAGTATTTTCAATGGAGATCACTTTCAGATGATCGGCCCAACTCCAAGCTTGACGAGTTAGCAGGATTCGAACAGATGAATGACATTTTCTTGTACAAGCGTAACTTCTGGGATTTACTTGAGTTATTGCATGTAGGAATTTTGTTAACAGCTTTAACTTGACATATTAATATATGGCATTGTGGGAAGCCCAATGGAAATTAGATTTCTCCATGTTTATTTTTCCATGTACTGCACATATCCTTCCTCAAGATTTGGGCCATTTCAAACCATGGCAGCACTAATATGATGATTAAGATCTGCAAAGCATGACTTGATCAATTACCATCAGTTTTAGGGCTTTCCATTCTCTTTAGTGGTCGCATTTTAAAAAATATATTTACATATTATGTGCCATTTGCAACACAATTGAGCCATTCAATGTCCGTCCATGGTCGAAATTCCTGCATGTTTGGTGTATGTAAGTGATGTATTCATCTTGTTTTTTAGACTTCATCTCTTCCGGTTTCCATTTAATGCAGGAGTTCCTTACTTGAAGATATGCCGGAGATGGAAACTATAGATGAGTCATTTTACTTTTCGCCTGTATCCCAATGTGGTGTGATGCCTGGGGACAATCTAGATTCACAAAGTGTGCGGACTGATGCTAATGATACTGTGGGAAGGTCAATGCATCTCAAAAGAAACACCTTTTCTTCATTAATGGGGTGGGATAATCGAGACACAACTGCTGTGCAGTTTATTCCATGCAACTCAGATCAACTAGACTGTCCACCTGTAAAGGTTAGATTTTTCCTTCTGCTGGGTGAAGTGCTAATTTATCAATTGACATTGGTGTTTGTAACAAAATCTGGACCAACATGCATGGTTTATGTTTGGAACTATCAAGGTGGTCTGGTTCCAGGCATGGGCTGTTGGTCTGCAGACAAGCCTGATTAGCGAAGAATGTATGTGCCTTCATCTATTGAAGAAAATGCATATTGAATGTACTTCCCAGATAGTATTAGCTTTGCAATACTAAGTTTTTCTACTGGTATTGTTGAGGTACGTTGATGCTTGGATAGCTGAAAGTTCAAGTTTTCTGCCTGTTAGCTTGACTTTATTGTTCCCTTCAACATTAGCAGCACGTAAACTCTCTTTATTCTGTTTCTCAAGACATCACAACCCATAAATTTGCTTGGTTAAAAGTATTTCCTGTACTTGTTTATGCACGAATGATGAGTTTGTTCTTATTACTTGTGTGTATTTTTTTTTTCTAAGTATTATATTTAGCACCTTGCTCTTTATTTCAACATCTTGATCTACAGGGTTATTCACTTCAAAATGAATCTTATACATTCCAACATTCAGTGATTTTGTTATATCGTTTTCTGGTTTGAAAACTTTAACCTACTTTGCTGCAAAATTGATCGGGAGGTTAAAGTGGGTATTCAAATTGTGGTTACTTTTTTGTTCATTTTCAAATACCTCTAACCAATCATAATTGTCCATAGTCAATACCATTGCTTAAGATTTTTGTGAAGAACAATTTTGGCCAATTATGCGTTATAAATTCAACTCAACTTTTCAATCCATCTACTTTGGATTGTGCAAGTTAATTTAGAGCTTGGGGATAATTCAAATGTGGAGTACAACTTGGAGGTTTTGTTCACCTCTGTAATGCTTTTCAGAGCATTTTCTGATTCCATTGGCTTTCAGCACATGTGCATTATAATAGTTTTGGTGGTGAGGTGTGTTTGTTCTCAATATTTTTACACATTGCCCTGTCAAGTAACTGGTATCCATGTTGGATGCACCTCCAAAGGCTGAGATTGATGATGCTTTTCTAGTATAAAGTTTACTCAAAGATTAATCTCATAACAACGAAATCGAGGATTGAGTACTCTTATGTTGGATGCACCTCCAAAGGCTGAGATTGATGATGCTTTTCTAGTATAAAGTTTACTCAAAGATTAATCTCATAACAACGAAATCGAGGATTGAGTACTCTTTGCCTCTTGCTCAGGTTCTTCTTTGGGTTGAAATCTGTTGCGAGTGTCAGAATTTTATAATAGCTACTATAATCCTTAGATTTCTGAAACTTAAATTTTCTTTATGTATCTATATACTTTTATTTGCCATTCTTTCATTTGGAAACAAGTTAGAGAACCAGGCTGTGTTTGCTCTTGAGATTTTCTCCAGGTGGAAATATCTTTTGTATTCACAAATGTTATAATAGTTGGTAGTCATTAAGGTACAGTGTAATTCTTATTTCATTGATTTTTTTTTACACGAACTTGAAAAATGAGTTTACCTTGCGTAAGCAGGATGATTTAGTAGATTCATTTTGTAGAGCATGCAGGAATAGCCTTGCAATGCCTAAGTGCTAACTGACAGTTTCTACAGGAAATCATATTCTAGAAACAGTGTCTTTTGAGTGATGTTTGCATGCCACATGTTATATTTTAGTCAAGGGTGCAAAGAATGGAATTCCACAGGCTCTCTCCCCTATTTTTTGTTCTGCATTTACTGCAAAAGTTGAGTTTTTTTTTTTTCAGTACTTGTTTGAAGACACATAAGGTTAGCCAATCATCTTAATTTTCTTTCAAGGGGCCGTTTGGAGAAGACATGGTCTCTTGTGAGCAGCACAGCATGAAAGGAAATTTTGGTAAGGAAACATCACCCGAAGAATCTGTATTGCAGGAGCTTGAGATGGTGATGGCACAGGTGAAAACTAATAACTCAAGCTTTTTATCTATATAACTAGGGGAAACTCCATTATTGCTCATCAAAGTTCTCTCTTTCACTTTTAAGTAGTTGACGGAGAAGACCCGGATCTGCTTTCGAGATGCCTTGTATCGCCTTGCAAAGAACTCTGAACAGCACGGCATGGCAACAGAGAGGGAAGATGGATACGTAGCCATGGGAAATCCCCCTCCATGTACACCCCATGATATGACAATGAGGTACAGTATAACTTCGCTGCCTTTTTGTTCTATATCAATAGTATACTCCCTATGTATTTGGGCTGCACCTACTTTTCTATCAATAAAACTTTATTTTACCTATAAAAAAAATTATGTTGACGGTGTCCCAGAATCCCCATTTCACTGTCATGAATTTTACTACGGTGGAATTACAAGTCAGAGGCATCATCTATGGCAATAGGACAAAGCTCGTTTCTTTAATATATTTTAAAAAGTTCGGAAGCTCAGTGATGGCCAACTGTTCCTTTGATTCCTGAAGAAATAATCTTATTCCAGCAATAAGACAAATCCTACCTCGTTTGGTGTTTTTAAAGTTCATTCTACCCTTACATGGATTTAAATTTCCGTGTGGTATTAACAGTTAAGCCCATTATTAGGGCAATCTCTTTAATATGTTTGCAGTTGACCTCTCTTGATTCAAACATATATTTCATATTCAGGACTGGAGGTAAGAAAGCAATGGAATCTGAGACTAATGCCATTGACCGAGCCATTGCAAACCTCATGTTTAATGAACTGAACTTCAGTACAAGAGAACATTCGAGTGCAGCATCAGTAAACTCCAATGGAGGCGTTGTTGGAGACAACGCACCAGCAGTGAACTCCAAGCAAAATGTCGCCAGATCTACCAGACCGACGAATTACAGCTTGAATCAACCCGAAGTTCGACATGTTCCACTCCAATCAATTTCACCAGATGATGCTGAAGTTCCAACGCTTGCTCAAACAGACCTGCTGCAAGCAACGAATTTACACACAGATTTCTCAAGAAATACTAGAGAGTATACTGAAAAGATTTAAATAAAGCCTACTAAACAAATGCTGCAGAGAAGGGAATCTTTGATACTGGAGTTTGGTTATTTGACATGATGGTGAAGGCGATCTGCATGTAGATTGTCACGAAATCAGACTTTTTGTGCAGCAAGAGAGCATGAAACAAATTCTATAATTTGCGTTTTACGATTTGCATATGTATATACATATACCCCTTTATAATTATTTTGTGTACTGCAACTGCAAGATAGCCAAGGTCTTATTATTGTACGTACCAGCCCTACCATACTGATGCAAATAGTGTAAAATGATGACTGCTACAACAGCATCTTATATTAACCCCCGACATAAGAACATTACCAATATTGCTTTGATTTTATTGCAACTTTTAAGTACCTTAGGAATGTCCCCCATGGATCCTACCCTGCAGCCTTGAGAGAGAAATCTTATGAGAAATTCTGTGTCGGCATAATGATCCCCAGTACTGGCCGAAGTTTGCATCTTGGAGCTGGTTTTAGTGCCTATCAATAATGCCCGGCCTGCCGGTGGCACATTAATTTGGCCACCTCAACAGATACATCGTAAGTTGGGTTGTCAACCCCCACTAAGGTTGACCCCAAAAAGTTTTCACAAGTACATAAGTCAACGTGTCAACTCGAGGGCGGATGCAATCTTTCAAAAGCCAACCTTTTTCATCAGAGCACTATACTGGGAGATTCAATAACCAGGGAAAAAAGGAAATGAAAGCAAAAGAACAGGTTTCTAGGTATTTTTGAAGTGGAAGTAGATTTTTCGTCTTGCCAGATTGAAAATTAATGAACTAAACAGATTGAAAGCCTCAAATGAATGCAGAACTCTGAGCTAATTGTATTTTCAGCCAAACAAGTCGATCCTTTTCATTTAACTTGTTACTGAATTACAGCCTAACCATAAGCCAGAGCAATAATTAAAACAAGAAATATACACATTTTCCACCTTAAGAAAAAGAAAAGTAAATAGAAACACCAAGCTAGGGTCCGAGGGCAGTCCCAACGTGCATCCCACAACTACTTACTCTTCATATACTCCACCCCCACGTACGACTCCCCAACAAGGCCATCCATTCCACCCACCAAGCTCTTACGCTTCTGACCCCCTTTTGTGAACGAAGTTGATAGCTATATGTTATCAACTCATATATATTTAACAGCTAGTTTTTGCTGTAGTTTATACTGTAGGTATCTGGTGCATGCATGTATTGCCATCATAGAACTGACGATTTGTTAACAAAAAATATATGGAAAGCCTTTGGAAATCATAAAGCTACGTACGTTACTACATTAATGAATCATGAGTTAACACTTGCATAGATACATAAATATTATATATGTATGTGCGCGCCCGCATAATTTGGAGTGTAATATTGGTGATGGAGAGTGAGAAATTCGAATTGATATTTAGTATTCAGATGAATATATGACTCTCTTTTTTTCTAAGCAGGATGAACATATCATATATATATATATATGTATGGTACAAGAATGTGAGGACTAGCTTTGGGAATGGCCAGTAGGCATGTTTAAGAACCAGACATGGGCTCACACGGTCGAAGCCGTATGTTTCCCATAATATTGCTTGCAGTGACATCAACCAATTTAGCTAATTACTAAACTACAGCCTAACCATAATCCAGAGCAAAAACAACAACATTTGTCCACCTTAAAAATAAAATAAAACCTCAAAAGGTCAAAGGGCTGTCCCTACGTGCATCCCACAACTATTTCCTCTTCATATACACCACCCCCACCCCCACCAACAAGGCCATCCACCCGCCAAGCTCATCTCATCAAAGACCCTATACAATTCAATTATACGCATACATGGCGAAGCCGCAACCACATGAATCGCAACCATCACCGAAGCTGCCACCTCCACCTGGATTGAGAGCAAGTAGTACTAGTACTAGTTCCCCAGCAGCCACAGCAACAACACCATCCCCAACGCGGCCGCCACCTGTCTTCCTCCAGCCTTCCCATAAACGAAGTCCATCCAAATCCACTAGGCTTCTCCGACGTTTTCGTTCTGTGTTCCGGTCATTCCCGATAATAACTCTCCCGTCCTGCAAGATCCCCATCTCATTCCACGGAAGTCGGCTCCATGACCACAACGGCCACATTCATGGAGGGACGCACATGACCGGCACCATTTTCGGGTTTCGTAAGGCTAGGGTGAACCTTGCAATCCAAGAAACTCCAAGGAGTCTTCCTATTCTTCTTCTTGAGCTCGCAATACCGACAGGGAAACTTCTACAAGACTTGGGAATGGGACTTGTTAGAATTGCATTGGAATGCGAAAAGCATCCCAACGAGAAGACGAAGATCATCGACGAGCCGATATGGTCGTTGTACTGCAATTGCCGAAAATTGGGTTATGGTGTGAAGAGGGAGCCGACAGACGATGATTTGAACGTAATGCAAATGCTGCATGCAGTGTCAATGGGAGCAGGTGTTCTTCCCAGCGAAGTGATGACTTCGGATCATCAGGCGCAGGATACTGAGTTGATGTACATGCGAACACAGTTCGAGCGGGTGATGGGCTCAAAAGACTCCGAAACATACTACATGATGAATCCTGACGGCAGCAACGGGCCTGAACTAAGTATCTTTTTTGTTAGGATCTGATGATCCCCTATATGGAAATCGAGAGCTAGGCAATTAAGTCATGAATTGCATCAAAAAGTAAACATCTCATGCAATCGATTGATCATTGTATCATAGCAAATGATATTTAGTTATAACATTCTGTGTACATCACATGACATGCATCATGCATGCAGTGCCAAGAAGGATTTATATATATATATTTATATATATATATATATGTGTGTGTGTGTGTTGAAAGTAGCTGTGTGGTGCCAAGCAGATATATTGCTTCTGGCAATTATCAGAGGCCCCTGCAGGCTAGCAAGGGAACCTCAAGTACTGGACTGTGCCATAATATTGTTAATTATTACCAGTGTTTCATAAGAGTTTTTGTTGTCTTTGGGAACTACGGAAAAGATCAAAAAACAAGTACTTTGGTACTTTGGAACATCCATTTTTAGAATTGACGAACTGTACGTACGTTACAGTGAATGTGGACGAAAGTTCTCAGCCAAACAAAAAAAAAAAAAGAATGTGAAAGAAAGAATTTCGTCCATGCATAACCTGTTGCTGATAACTATATAAACGACAATATTACGAAGAAGCTAGCGATAGATTTGAAGATGAGCTTATCATTTCGTACGTCATCCAACGTACTCATGTAGAGTATTCTTTGTTTTTTTCTAAATTACAAGTGTACATATTATATGATGATCATAAATAGTTACAAGATGCCAAGTTTCCACACTCAAACACTGTCATTATCAACAATTATCGCAATTTACTTTTCAAATATCACTCAAACAGTATAAAATATTTTTTAATTTTTAACTTTTTTATCTGCTCGTTACCTAATAAAATTCAATACAAATTTTCTAAATTTTTAAATAAAAATAATACAATTTCTTTTTTCCGATTTCAAAATAAAAATATTATTAAATAATTAATTATATTTAAAATGGTATGCAGGATCCTGGTCCAGTGGTCCTGCTATTAGGCCGTCTGGAATGTATTTTTGGACATTTTTTTCTTTCATATATTTTTTAAAAATTTATAAATAAAAATAGTATTTATAGGCTTACTTACATTTTTAACTCATTTTATTAGTTTTTATTTTAAATTTAAATTTAAATTTTAAATTTTAAATTTCAAGATTTTCAATAAAATAATTTTTTTATATATTTTTCTTAATTATATTTAACATTTTCCTTAAAACAATACACAAATACATTCACTTTCACTTCCTTAATTAAAGAAAAATAAATAAATGCACAAGCAGAGAAGATGTAGCAAACTAGCCTCTCTTTCCAAATGGTATAGGCCCATACTACTAGACATTAGCATCGGAGATTCGGAGAGTGCAGAGGATTTTCGTAGGCTTAGAAGGAAGTCCCCTTTCCGTGACTGCTTGGGATTATCTCCGTCTTTGATCATGTGGTGTCTCCGTCGAGCAGCTCTCCCTTTCAAGTAACTCTTCGTCTCTTTCTTCGATTCAAACACTTATAGAAAGGGGTTTCTTTTATCTGTTTATTTTCATTAAATAAAATTTTCTGGTTTAGGTTATGTTTGGGGAGAGATTTTCTATCTCATCTCATAATTACATATTTTTAAAATTTTCATATAAAATATAATAAATAATTCAATTTTTTTAAATTTTAATTTAATTTTTTCAAATCCCAAAACAATAATAATATTAAAAAATAATATTTTAAACTTTCATCTTAATACTATTCACAAAATTCAATTTATTTTCTTCGTCTCTGAAACCTCTTTCATGCTTACATTTCAGATAGCTGCACCCTTAGCAATTAGATTCTTTGTATTTGCTTGGTGCTTTGTGAATTTTGCTGGTTTTGTAATTTGAAAGTATGTATTGGTTAGTGCCAAGTTGACCAATAAAGAAATTATTTTCTCGACTATAGTCTTCTAGCATGAAATTAGTATCATATACTGTAAATTAGTTATGAGTTCTTAACATTTTATTTCAAGAAGCATATTTTGTATTCATCCGGAGGTCTTTATTGAGTCTGAGGGCCCTTGTTAGATGAAAACTTAGTTTGTGCAAGGCAAGTTCTTAATTTTTTGTGACCTGCTAAGTAACTGCTATTATACTGTAACGGAAAAAGGTTGATCTGGAGAATGCAGTGGTTGATGAGAGCCAAAGACAGTGCAATGATGAAGCGGCCTCTTCTAGATTAATGCAAGACAAATTCAGTGGTAAGTTATAATGCTGTAATCTGTGTCAGGTGGAGGTTCTTGAGTCGGAAAATGCTAGACGGTTTGTGCAGGAGATGAATTACAGCAATGGAGGACTGCAGTTTCGAAGTTTCAAAGGCTCTCGGTCGGAAAATATTTGAAGTTTCTGTGTGTACAGAGTTTTACTTTTCCTTTTCATCTTTATTTGCTTTTTCCTTTTTTTTTTTTATTTATTTTTTTAATACATGCTGATATGGCATCCTGCGCAACTCTCCTGCACAAAGTCTCCTGTACGCAGCGGGATTGTTGAGTTATACCCCAGGTTGTTTTGGCAGTCTCTAATGAAACAAGAACAAAAGCTATATATAAATTAAGCGTAATTAAAATTTAAATGTCCGACCGTACATTGCAGTGAAAACACAACTGGCTTGTAGTAGCCTCTAAGTAATTTTGTAGCATTTTTAAACGCATTACAAAAGAATATTTTTCTTTCAATTTATGTACAATAGGGGGTCAAGAATACCCTTCAACTCATGCCTCTGCTAGCTTTAAGCGCGGAACAATATTCATTGATTGGAGCTCCTGAAAGCATGTCATTGAACGGTGGAAATGTCAGCATCATGGAACTCTCAAAACCAGATCACTAAACTGGAGCTAATGAAGATGCCAAACATACCACACTCGATTTTCTAAAACCATGGACCTTGCCCATTCTTATTGTAAATGTAAAAATGAGTATGTTGGCATATTCTTGTAAAAATCTTTGTAATATTGTGTTGTAACAAGTATTGAAGTGTGTCAAAGTGAAAAAGGGGGCCAACTCAAAACAGAGAGTTGGCTCAACATGGCTCGACATTTCTTTTGAGCGAAATTCAAATCAGAGAGTTCACTCGACATGGGTCGATATTTCGCTCGAACTACATTCAAGTCAGAGAGTTTGCCTGACACGGCTGAACACTTCACTCGAGCAAAATTCAAGTCAGAGAGTTCGCTCAACATGGGTCGACACTTCGCTCGAGCTACATTCAAGTCAGAGAATTTGCTTGACTCGGCTCAACACTTCTCTCAAGCAAAATTCAAGTCAGAGAGTTTGCTCGACTCGACTCGACACTTCGCTCGAGCCAATATTCTAAAAACCTAATTTTTCCTTAGGTTTGAGCGCCTCTTTCTTGGGATGTATAAAAGGAAACATTTCATTCTTCCATTGGTGTGGAAAATCAAAGCAAAAACAGAGCCCTTTTCCAAGAGCATTTGAGAGAAACTTTTTCCCACATTCAAAGTTGAATCTCTTAGAAAATATACCTCCACCAAATCACACTCAAGATAAAAACACCGTTGAATCTATTGGAGTGGATGTGTTCTTTAGCCGTAAGATTTTCGGAACTACTGTTGCTGCAGAGATCGCGAGGTTCTCGTGGAATGTTATAAAAAAGTCGGAATTCCGGCACTAAATGGATGTAGAGATTGAGTAGATCACTCGTGGAGTTGGTAGCCAAGTTTTAGCTACTACAAAGATTTTGTGAGTGTTTTTAAATTGGTTGTAACAAACTCATATTTCTATAGTGGATTTGTGGTGGTGACCTATACCCGGAGTGGTTTTATATTTTAAAGAAGTTCTTCAAATGAATTTTCACTTCGTGACCAAATCTCTGCTTTGATTATTTGAGTGATTTGTCTATTTGATTAAATGTGTGCTCATCAACATTTTATTAGACAAAAAAAAAAAATTGAACTACACCTATTCACTCCTAGGTATTGTGTTGGGTAAAACCACTGCTTTTTCACTTATTAGCAATATTACGTTTTTTATTTGCAATAGTAGGTTTTTTTCTCTTGTATCAGGACAATATGCTTATTCTTCTTTTGATATTAACAAATTTCTTTACATATGAAAACAAAAAAATTTTCTAAAACCAAACCATTGGAGCTTGTAGATCCACTTCGTCCCATGACACCACTAATTTATGCTCATATATTTTTACCTTCAAGTGTTTATAAGCTTTAAGCATATGCGGTATGACTTATATTCACTTGAACAAAACTAGTGCTTCTTTGTATTATTTTCCTTTGTTATCNGGTAGCAACGAAACGTAACAAGATTATTGACAAGAATGGCTTTTGATTAGTGGTGGAGTGTAGTGGAGCTAGAAAATTACATGGATTTCTCATCCAGGTGGAGCAAAGACTCATTTGTGTTTGAAAGGGTTAACTGTTTTTTCTTTTTAATAGTCGTGAATGTCTGGGTCAGCTTACGCGCACCTTATCTAATTCCATGAAACCTTTAAATTAACGATTAGGTAAATCTTCAATGGCCCTAAGGGGGACTCAAACTGGCGACCATTGGAGAGCAAATCCAAAGTCGGACCAGCTGAGCTATCAGTTTGAAAGGGTTAACCGTTGTAGCATGTGAGATCTTAACCGAGTTTTACTCAAGATATCAACATAGAATATCTGGAAAATTAAACGAATATAATTCAACTTTAAACCGTGCACAAGAATCGCAACCATCACCAAAGCTGCCACCTCCACCTCGATTGAGAGCAAGTAGTAGTACTAGTTCCTCAGCAGCCACATCAACAACACCATCCCCAACTCGGCCGCCGCCTGTCTTCCTCCAACCTTCCCATAAACGAAGTCCATCCAAATCCACCAGGCTTCTTCGACATTTTCGTTTTGTGTTCCGGTCATTCTCGATAATAACTCTCCCGTCTTGCAAGATCCCCATCTTGTTCCACGGAAACTGGCTTCAACGATCTCATTCATGGAGGGACGCACATGACTAGCACCATTTAAGGTTAGGGTGAACCTTGCAATCCAAGAAACTCCAAGGAGTCTTCCTATTCTTCTTCTTGAGCTCGCAATACCGATGGGAAAACTTCTACAAGACATGAGAATGAGACTTGTTAGAATTGCATTGGAATGCGAAAAGCATCCCAACAAGACTTCTATAAAGCTCGTTTTTTTGGGACTTCGAATGACTTTTTGGGATGAAATTCCATCGTCTCAGAATAAAACTTCTGTTCAAACATAATCGAGTGGTCTAGTAAAATTTTATCCTAAAAGATATTTTTTGGAACGAAATTGATACATTCATTCCAAAATACATTTTGAGATATTGATATTAGGACGACCTTGAGACTCTTTTTTTCATTTTAAAATACAATACTTTTGTATAAAAATCCTATTTTTTGAGATGAAAATTTTCGTACTAAAAGTCCGAAACTGTTGTAGTGAATATAAACAACAATATTAATTACGAGGTAACTAGTGTTAGATTTGAAGATGAGCTTATAAATTATAATTTCGTACGTCATCCAACGTACTCATGTAGAGTATTCTTTGTTTTTTTCTAAACAAGTATACATGTTATATGATGAAAGATGCCTAGTTTGCACACTCAAACATTGTCATATATTGTCAACAATTCTAGTAGTTTAATTTTCAAATATCACTCTAATAGTATAAAATATTTTTTAATTTTTAATTTTTAACTTTTTTATTTGCTTATTACCTAATCATTATTCAAGCGCAAAATTCAATACAATTTTTCTAAATTTTTAAATAAAAAAATAGTACAATTTTTTCAGATTTCAAAATAAAAATAATATTAAATAATTAATTAAAATTAAATAAATTTTAACTTTATAATAATTTTATTCAACTTTTTCTCTTTCTTCTCTCAAAATCTTATAAAATATCTTAATTCAAACTATAAACTTTGAGAAATATAATAAAATTTTATAAATTTTGATGAGTATATTTTTTCATTTCTTTGAAACTTTAGAGATTAAGTTATTTTTTCATACATTCTAGATTAATTCTAAATAAGCGCTTGGTGAACTAAAAATAAAAAAAATAAATTAAAATGGTATGGATCCAGGGTCCTGCTATTAGGCTGTCTGGAATGTATTTTTGGACGTTTATTTATTTTTTTTCATATATTTCTTAAAAATATATAAATACTCTTTTTAAAAAAATACACAAAATACTTTCACTTTCACTTCCTTAATTAAAGAAAAAAAATTAAATGGTCAGAGAAATGTAGCAAACTAGCCTCCCTCTTTTCCGAATGGTATAGGGCCTAGGCCCATACTATTAGACATTAGCATCGGACACTCGGAGAGTACAGACTACAGAGTACAAAGGGTTTTCGTAGGCTTAGAAGGAAGTCCCCTTTCCGTGACTGCTTGGGTTTATCTCCGTCTTTGATCATGTGGTGTCTCCGTCGAGCAGCTCACCCTTTCAAGTAACTCTTCGTCTCTTTCTTCGATTCAAACACTTGTAGAAATGGGGTTTCTTTTATCTGTTTATTTTCATTAAATAAAATTTTCTGGTTTATAGCAGCCACCAGTTATACTCTTTGTTATAGCTTTGAGCCTTTGATCTCCACCAGTTACTCCTCGGAGTGCCTAATTTCTTTCTTTGATTCCTAGGAAGCAAGGTTACTGCCTTGAGGCTTCAAGGATTTTTGGTTCAAAATCGAACACTTCAAGTAATGTGAGAGGCGACGGAGGTAGTATATGTTGTCCTGCACAATTAATTTCTCCTAAACTCCTTTCGGTAAAGTTGTTTCACCTCACTCCAGTTCTTGATAGAATCTTTGTGGGTAGTCATAGTCTTTGTTCACTTGCGGATGAATGTAGTGGTGGGAAAACCCACGTGGAAGATAAATTTGTGGAACCTGAAACAACTGCAACAGTCGATGTAATTGTGGGCAGTAATGCCGAGGAAGAAGGCGGGGAAGTTTTAGCTTCAGAAGCAGTGTTTTTGGATGATGATTTTTCAGATACTGAAAAAGGTGAGGGTGGTGAGGACTCTCACAAGAAAAAGGCTTATTTAGAGTTGTGCAAGGCTATAATGGATAGTCCAAGCCAATCTGTTGCCAGTGTTCTTAATAAGTGGGTTGAGGAAGGGAATGATTTGGATCAACTCAGGATTTCTGGGGTTATGATTAGCCTTCGGAGGCGTCGGATGTATAGCAAGGCATTACAGGTACTTATGTTTTTTCAAACGAACACTTCCTTAAAAAAGAATTGTAACGGCATATCTTTTGCTTGCACTTTGCCTGCCTGTGACAATTTTGTCCATTAAACGATGAAATGAAGACGCCTTTTGCAAGTTTGTCAGTGATTATCTTAAGGCTGTCCAGCTTAATAGGCAAACATGCTTTCAGATCCCTTATTGTGTAATGATCTTAGCGCATCAAACTTTGAAGTCAATTTATTTTTATAAGAACGACCAGCTCTCTCCTCTAGGGTTAGGGTGCATGCTAGATCTGCTATTTGATATTTTTACTGATCCTTACCATATTGCTAAAATATTAATCACAACTGCTAAAAGAATTGCTAAAAAATTAAAAATTGTGGTTACCTCTCTAATCACCATTGGGACCATGTATATTTCTTACATTATGCATATCACCGCCAAGACATCTTAAAGCAGAGGAACCTCCCTGAATTTTTTTCTTTTCTGATTGTTTGATGTCTGTCATCATTCAGATTGTGGTTAGAATATTTTGCATTTAACTTGTTAGGCATTGGTTTTTTTTCCTGCTACTCATCAATGATGTCTTATTCTTGAAGCTACAAGTTTAAAAAATGAAACCAAAACTTTTGCATTGCACTACAGTTCTGATCCATGGCAATTGCAGTCTGTAGGTCATACTTTGCATTTGAATCTTGTTGCATGGTTGTGAATGAACAGATCAGAATGTAAAGCACACTTATTTTATACCCTTTCAAAGGTCATATCTGCCCAGAACAGATCAGCCTTTTTTTTCTTTTCTTTTTTTCCTGAAAATAAACAGTCAATTAATAATAACAGCAGCTTCCAGTGCAGATTAAACTCTTGGCCAAAATTCTACCACCCCTTGTCAG
>QEOT01005966.1:270967-284635 GCA_003123785.1 Pterocarya stenoptera
AAATTGTTCCACAGAATGAAGCAGTGTGGGTATACCAGCCGCCTCAAGCCATTTGATATTCTGATTCAGGCATATATCAATGCCAAAGTTCCTGCATACGGGTTTATAGAGAGGATGAAAGCAGAGAACGTATTTCCAAACAAAGCATTTTCCTTACAGTTGGCACAAGCTGATCCGTTCAGGAAGAACAGGACATTGGATTTGCTTGATCTATAAAGGTTAGCTTTGCTGGAGTTTGCAATATTAACGTCTAACTTAATGCAAATTTTTAGTAGTTTTATAGGAGAGGGAGAGAGAGAGAGAGAAAGAGAGTGGATGAAATGGACTCACAGTTTTTGTAATTGTGACCTAGGAATTTTCTCAAAGAGAATACTTTTTGAAAAGCCTTTTGTTGAATTGTTTTTATTCTTTGCTTTTCAATCCATATTTTGTTAATCAATTCTCAAATGATACGAAAATTGAAGATACAAATCTAGCGGATGCATTACAATCTCAACATATCTGGCAACAATTAGTCTGATGTTTCAAATTTAATAATTGACCTTTTCATTTCTTTAGATCGTTGAACACTTCTCAAACCTTGTTTATTCAAACAGAACTTCTTGTAATGATTGCCTCGTTAATTTTTCCTTTCGGGTATCTGCCAAAGTTTGGCACTAAATTGACTTCACCACAGAAAATTGAGAATAAATGACCAGACATCAAAGCCTAGGCAACTGAGTTATAGCCCGGTTGTTTTGGCAGTATTTAATGAAACAAGAACAAAGGCTATAAATATATATATATTTATATATATGAGTGTGTATATATATATAAATTAAGGGTAATTAATATTTAAATGTCTGACCATACATTGCAGTGAAAACACAGCTGGATAGCCTCTAGAAGTAATTTTGTAGCATTTTTAAAAGCATTACAAAAGAATATTTTTCTTTCAATTTATGTACAATAGGGGGTCAAGAAAATCCTTCAACTCATGCCTCTGCTAGCTTTAAGCGCGGAACAATATTCATTGATTGGAGCTCCTGAAAGCATGCCATTGAACGGTGGAAATGTCAGCATCATGGAACTCTCAAAATAAGATCACTAAAACTGAAGAGCTAATGAAGATGCCAAACATAGGGCACTAGAATTTCTAAAACCATGGACATTGCCCATTCTTTTTTTCAATATTATGTTTTTTCTCTTGTATAAGGACAATATGCCTATTCTTCTTTTGATATTAATAAATTTTTTTACATATGAAAACAAAAAATTCATGGTAGCCGCAAAACGTAACAAGATCATTGACAAGAATGGCTTTTGATTAGTGGTGGAGTGCAGTGGAGCTAGAAAACATGGATTTCTCATCCAGGTGGAGCAAAGACTCATATGAGTTTGAAAGGGTTAACTGTTTTAGCATGCGAGATCTCAACCGGTTTTCACTCAAGATATCAACATAGAATATGTGGGAAATTACTTGAATATAATTAATCTTTAAACCGTGCACAAGAACTTAATGAAGGACATTCTTCGATAAAATCAAATGAGAGCTATGATGGGGATAAAACCAATCAACACAATGTCAAGTCATACCTGGATTAAGAGCTTGCATGCATATGGAAGTTTCATAGTAGATATATTATCCCCATTTTTACACGATGAACAAATTGCAGTTTTCAGCTTATGGTTGTAATATCCTAACAAACCGCATACTCTGCAAACCTGGGCAAAAAAGTAAATTGTATGAGTTGTATTGAAGTACTCGAAAAAAAAAAACTAAACAAATAAGTTCTCTGAAATCAAAGTTCTGGTATGGGGTTATTACTTCATTCCATAGAAGATACACAATAATAAGTAGAGCTAGAATGATATAAATTCTGTTTAACGCCACATACTTGCGATGAAGCACGTGGCAGTTATATGAAAAGCCTTTTACATGGTGGAGGTTTAAAGGAAATTGCCATACTCGGCAAACAATGTTATCATGGAGTAGCATAAAAATGAGCTGATACCTGAACTTCGAAAGGATCACTAGAGATCATTAGGCGCTCAAAAATTAACATACTAGCGCCATAAGCAATCAGACAATCGCGTTCCATTTCTCCTACCCGTAGTCCTGGGACGCAAATGGTTAGAAGAATATTAGAGCCCCGTAAGGTGAAATACTTTCTAATAAATGTCTTAGAGTGAGAAATTAAGGACCTCCATTTCGAGCTCTCCCTTCTGTGGGTTGTCTTGTTAGCATGACACGGGGCCCACTACCTCGAGCATGCATTTTATCTAGGACCTAGTTGTCACAAAACTATTGGTTATAAAAAAATGAATATCTAAGATTGGTATTTAAAAGGTACACTTGATATGACATTCCGTGTATACAAAGAGAAATGGTGTGAAACATAAAATATTTACATGCAGTTATTATGTGAAACTACAACCAAATGAAGGCATTTCTATCACACAGTAAGTTGTTTGAAATGAAGCTGCTATCAGTAAAACAGTAATAAAATAATCTAAAGCATACAAATAAATCGTCAATGAGTAGGGAACAATGAACAGCTGATATGCATATACAATAAAAAGCTGATGGGTCAGGGTCTTGGAACATTTTCCACAATTTAAATTGGCAAAATTTCTTCTACAAACAAATGATTGAAAAGCGGTTTGAACTGAAGCCCTAGTTCTCATTTGATTAAATGGGATGGAGAATACAATAAGATGATTTGATAATATATTTCTTTTTTCATAAGAATACCAGGTATTGTTGAAAGTGCTGAGGGCGCAACCCAAGTATACTGGGGGTATACAAAGGGGAATGCCTAATTTAAGGAAAGTTAAGGAAGCAAGAGCTTGTAAAATCTAAGAAGGATTTGAAATGGGAGTCCTTATGAACCATAGTCCATTCATACAAAGATCCAAGCATGAAAGTAATCAACTTTGGCAATCTTTGAAGTTTCAGGCATTACGTTGCTTCCAAAATCCAAATACTCCTCATCAAGCACAAAGGCACCATCCTTTCAACTTTGTACCCATGAATCCACCCAGCATACCTCCCCAAGCCTCCTTTAGCTCCACCATTCAAAAGTTCATCACCCATTCTATCCAAAGAAGCTGTAAGATTGCTACCTACAAGACACTAGACACTTCATAGTGAAACAACTGGTGATCAATGATTTCTCCACTATTCTTGCACATGCAATTCCAATCCATTACCATTTTGTGCTGCCTCCTCAGATTGGAGATAGTAAACTTGAGCTTCTGTGTATCATGAGAGGGACTGAGCCACATAATGAAAACTTTCATGATCAAGCAAGAAACACCCTTATGTTCAAAGCAGAAAGATTGAGCCTGAGGCAATTTATCTATGCCCTTAGGGCCTTAGTGGCGAGCTGTATGCACCCTTTTGAATAGTTCGTCCGTGGTCAAACTTAAGGGCACATATGACTTGAAAATATAATAAACAGGGTTGCAAGAGAAAAGCAGACATTCAGAAAAAGAGGACCCAAATGAATTCGGTGCTCCTCCTGCTACTGTATTATTTATGTTGGTGCCATAAATGTAAGGTAATTGCCATTAATATCAAATTAATACAATATGTCAACAATACGATTACATTTAGCTGCTGATAAGAGTCCTGTAGTGTCTAAAAAGGTCTAAAGCGACTTGAGAACTTCTCAACCCTTGGTAATTATGTTTTAGAAACCAGACCGACCCCACAAGAAAGTAAATCATAGTAACATCTAAAATTAAGTAGAAGCTAGAATTCATAAGCAAGACTGGAATTGGGAACATTACAAAGAAAGGTCAGCTTCTCACCATATGTTTTAACTTTTGGTAATAAATTGGCCCCATGAAAATATATGCTTGCAGTGGGCAACCTGTGATACCTGGATAAGAAAACGGACATCCGTATGTTTTACTTCATATGCAAGTGTGAGCATCCAAAGGCAAAATAGTTATCCTATTCCAAGATCATATTTCATGGAATGAATTAGCCAATTAGGTGAAGCAAAATTTTTTTAAAAAAATGCTGCTATTTGTAAGTGGCAGTGTAAGTGGTAAAACGAAGGAAAAATCAACACCCACTTTCATAGTGGCAGAAAAAAAAATGTCACACGTGTAGCATGGGATAGGATCTGAGATGAGGGAATATTTTCATCTGTCTCTTTTGCAAAAAGGTCAAAAGACATTTAAATATCTATATGGCCATATAAAAGATTGCATAATTTCATTACTCTTGTTAACGGAGATCCCACTAATATAAATGATAGTACCTTCTGCATTAAATATAGAATTCCAGGGTCTAATTTAATTGAAAACATGCTCACTTCACCCAACAGTTCAAGATTCTGAACCCACTACCCAACCAAGGTCCATGAGAAGAATTAAAATGAGTAATTTCGATAGGATTCAGAAATGACCATATGCTGCCGTGTAATAATTTTAAGAGGGCAGGGAAGAAAAACCTGAATAAAGGAAGTCCTTGCCATTGTAGCTGAAACCTTTATTCACAAGGGCTTCACTGACCCACAGCAGGAACAAAAGTCAGCAAAATGAGCTCTAGAAAACAGTATAACAGCATGCCAAACTGAAGAGGAAGAAAGCACCTTAGAGCTTCAACCGTATCTGCATGACCACTTGGTTCCCCAAAGGCACTGCCATAACGAAACCTACCCCATGAAACTCCAGCTTTACCCCCAAGAAGCTCTATCATCTTACCTACAGTCATTCGGCTGATGACAACAGAATATCAAACAGTTAACATCTTGAGAGGTTGCAATGTTCCCAATCAGAAAAAATATAGAAGTTGCATGTTTAAACAACTGAAGAAAAGAATTGCTAATAAGCGACAGAAAAGTAGCATCTAAGAATTCTTTATAAGAGTAAAAACAAAAGCAAGTGATTATTTCCAGTTCAAATACATTTATTGCTAGAGCTTATGCAGAGTTGCCCGCACAACAGTTAACCCTTTAAACACGCTTATAGGCTTCCATCACTCCCAAAGCTTTTGCAAATAGAAAGTTTGTTATTTGTTTCCTCTAATCGACAAAAGCAAAGAGAGACAACAAAGTTCCCATGGCCATTATTATGTACTTTGAACTTGTAGTTTTCCAATAGTGAATACACCTCAAATTCGACCTTTGGAATTCAGTTTATCAAAGGTGACACTACCAAGCTTTCCACCACTCAACTTCTAATTGCTCTTTCTTTTGTTTGTCAAGGAATCACTAATGCTATTAAAGAAGAGGAGACTGCAAAATCAAGAAGGAGAAACCTGGAAGCAAGAAAAAGGATGAAAAAGGTGGAAAAAAGATAACACAGATGGTACCTAGGAAACCCATGAGGATTCATAATTAAATCAGGGCATATGCCACGTTCAGAAAAGGGGAAGTCTTCCTGCTGGATAATGGTGCCGCAAACACCTTTTTGCCCATGTCTGCTGCTAAATTTGTCACCAACCTGAGGGGACATACATAAGAAAGAGGTCATCCAAGAATATAAGATGATTGCAGCATCCATAGGCAGGATAAATTAGAAACCTTTACCTCTGGCCTACGAGTATGACGGATTAAGAACTTGATACATAAATTATTGTTCTTCTCGTTAAAAAGAGCAACTCGATCCACCACACAAGACTCTCCTTCAGAACCCTTGAATGTTTGTATACTGGGCCTATATGCTCTGGATTTTAAAACAAAAGTAAGCAACCTGAAGCTAGCAGAAAGCTAGCAAGAACTTTTGCCCAGATGTGAATAACTAACCTATCTGGTAGTCCAGCTGGAGAAACCATTGGCCCTCTTGTAATAATGGGGGACTCCTTATTGATATAAATGTCCCCTGGCCGAATGACTTCCCCAGGTGCAGCAATCCCATCATCATCTAGGATCTAAATATGTACAAACCTATCAGAAGAGATGAAAATACAGGAAGTATTCAAAGAATAAATTTGTACTTGGGCTATGCCTATTCTCATTAATACAATCATTTACTTATAAAAAAAGGTATTCATTGAATAATTTTTCCGATAAGTATAATTTTTTTTTATCGGTAAACAAAAATTTTTATTGATCAAAAGACTAGGCAAAAGCCCAAGTATACAGGAAATTTTTCCGATAAGTACAACATTAAAAGAATATCATAACAAGAAAATAATCAAAGCAAAATGATAAAGAATGGTATCACAAGGACTTGCAGAGACAATATGGCTTCCAAAGAAGCTACACTTGTTACAATGATATTACCTGCATCCTTCCTGCACCATCTCCCTCTCTATTGGGTCTAATTATCCTGTCCTCTGTGTTATTTTCATACTTTTGTCTAATGGCAGAGCACCTGTTTGTTAGAGAAACATCTGAAATAAGCAACCGCAGCTATTACAATTACTTGGGCAATAAAAAAGCATCCAAGGTGACATTTTGACAATAAATTTCAGCAATCACTAAATGAAATGACTCATACCTTTTCATAACGATACAGCGACCAAATCCACGATCTAAAGATGACTTGTTCATGACAATTGCATCCTCTATATCATAGCCACTATAGCTCATCACAGCAACAGTGGCATTCTGCCCCGCTCCAAGCTTATCATATCCAACCTAAAAGAAAGGTGATTAGTTCATAGCCAATGATTGCCTGAAATACTCCAAAATAATTCATACCAACCAACTCAATTGTCTTTGTTGTCAACAGAGGTCGTTGAGGATACACCAGTAGGTAAAGTAAGGTGTCCATCCGAGACAACTACACACAAGAGATTAAGGCTGTTTTAGTTATCTGCCAAACAGAATTGCCACTATAAAAGTGTCTCTCTGAGCAACTATGCATGACCAGAGAAGGGAAATGACAAAAAAGAAAAAATGAGGGGTTGTTACGACAACGCCACCAAGAAACCAATCTATCTGCTAACTTTATAACTTGAAAACCCAGAAAAGTCCATAGGAAAGTGAAATGATCACTGAAAGAATAAAATAAATTGAGAAGATCTGCCAAACAAGGTCAGATGGAACTAGAAACTAACTAATGACGCGTGCCAATAGAACAGGCAGTATAGGATTGATAATGAATACTTGTGAACCCTCACCATTTATACTGAATTAAAATGGTTAAACGAAAAGCTAGTGGACGTTACATGTATTAGATCCAAATGCATGAATCTGCCTGCTCGTATCTACATGTACGTATATATATTTGCATTATGTCATGATTTAAACAATTCAACATACATGAACAAATAGCCTTGTGATATCTTAGAGAACAACAATGCTATCAGTAACTTCTTTATGAACAATTTGTTAATCTCACAATCAACAACATGCCAAGAGGCAAAAGAAAGACTAGTTGGACTCAGCTGAAAAAGCACAAAAATTGACATGACAAGTGATTTAAAACTCAAAATAAACAGTCAAGAATAAATCTCTTGCCTGGTTATATGCAATATTCCCCATGGCTTGCTTCCCCATTGCACACTGTAGATGTAAAGGAAGAAATTTAAAAATCCATTGGAAGATCTTAGTACATTGAAATGCAGACTTTTTTTTTTTATAAGTAACATTGAAATTCAGAATTTAAGAGATCATTAGGATAAATTAGTAATTAAAAAGACCTGATAAGTATTTCTGGGTGACTGATTATGATGAGGAAATGGAATAAGCCCAGCACAAACACCTAAGATGGTGAAAGGCTCTATTTCAATATGTGTGCTTTCTGGTGTTGCCTCTCCCTCATATAAAGCAATCTATGAAGCAGATAATTATGCAATAAGAGCATTGTATATCAAGTATAGCAACAAAACACTGAAGGAGTTTGAAAGTTATTTAGAAGTATCAAACCAAAGCATTGTTTTCCTCGTTAACATCAAGATACTCGATCAACCCATCTCGTAAAAAATCATCAAAGGTGCGAACTCCATCCTAAACAGAAAAAAAAAAAAAAAAAATCAGTTTTGAGATACTCATCCTTTTATTTAGAACAAGGCATATATCACACTTACCAACAACTCTTTCATATGATGCTCTTTGATCCTTGATATGCCCTTGTCAGCAATGACAAGTGGACGACAAACTCTTCCTCCATCAGAAGCAATGTAAACACAACGCTGAAAACATTTTTTCCCCTCAATTATGATTATGTACCGGAAAAGCAATGCACCCAAAAAATGTAGAAGAGGGAAGTAATGAAATAAAATGTTATCTCCTTTTTATGTAACTAGGTGTATGCTGTTTGTATACCTCCTGTGTACTTGAGCTATGCCTATTTACTTCTATTAATAAAATGTTATCTTATAAAAAAAAGAATGAAATACATAAAATCACCCCCTTGAGATTATATAGGTAACCTAATGGATTTGTTAAAAAGCCAATAAAGACAGATCACAGTGAAAACAGCAAAAAAAAAGTAGATTATTTTTTTGATAAGCAAAACAAAAGTAGATTATAACCAGAACCAAAACGTTGCTACAATGGATATTTTTCATTTACAGAATGAATAATGAAAAATGCTTCCAAGAATGTCTTACAGTGTTTGGACAGATAAGAAAAAGAGAATCATCGTTTTTTTTTTTTTTTTTTATAAGTAAAAATTTCATCGTTTTTTTTTATAGGTATATAAGGATCCACTATAAGGATGCTATTGATCTTCTATACCAGTTTGAATCTATTCAGCATCAGGATTAAAAGTTTCTCCCATATTTTCACATCCATTAATCAACAGCCGTTTTGGTGGCTCTTGAATAGCATAGGATGCCATTTGGGGGCATATACATATCAAAACAAACCCCAAATCCACTCCCATCCCACCTTTTTAATCTGTCATTGCAATAGGATCCATTTCTCTGTGAGATAGCCCATCAATGCTGCTATACTCTTAAACATACATAATCGAAATATTTCAAGCCCATTTGGTATTTGATATGAAACAATATTTAATTTGAATAACAGATCATTCAGAATTGAAAATGCAGTATCCCTTGCCAAACTAATTAGGGCCCTATTTATGGCCCTTTTAACCAATGACAAGAACTACACTTGGTGGCCTGTTTTCAAGGTTATTTTAGATAAGTTTTTTTTCGCCCAATTTTTTAGGCTAAGTTTTTGTTCTCACCAATGTTTTGGTTACGTAGCACTATCTGAAACATAAACATTTTACACCTCTAAAGAATGAAAACATATCATCTTGTGATGAAATATACAGGACAACACAATGATAAACCTACAACTCCATATTAAATGAAGGGTAGTTTCATAAAATTGAAATTCATTTTCAATGTAGTGGCATGCTTGCATTGATTGATTATGAAATGAGTTGTAAAAGAGCGGTAAGAGGGTTGTAGGTGTATCATTACCCTAAAATGACAGTTTCAGAAGAACTTACCTGCTTCTCATTGACAAAGACACTTACGAACTCGCCAATTTTGCCAGCTCTCCGTAACTTTCTCATAGCTGTAGCAAAATGCTAAAAAAGAACTAAAATATTATAGGTTTGAGAGAAGAAAATCTTTACAAATGCTCCTCTTGATGGAATACAGCAATACCTGTGGCCTCCGATGCTTGCCAAGGATCAGCCCGTTAAATATAACTAAAAAGGAATTCGGTGCATGAAGCTCTTCTCCAGATAGTAGTTCCAAGTCTTCAACTCCCAAACAGTAGCACTATCACAACCATTAATTAAGTATAAAAACGATAGGCAACATAAAAACAATTAAAGTGCATTTTGAGTAAACTCCATATCATAGAAGCATAACTAGTAATCAAGTAATTGCATGGATTGTAGGACTATGTGGAAGCTCCCTTCAAATCGAAATCTATTTGGGATCGTATCATCGAGAAGGTGGAATGCTGCTTGGCTAGATGGAAGGGTGGTAGAAGTAGATTGATTAAGAGTACAATATCCAACTTGTCTACCCATTATGTCTTTCTCCCCCTCCCTGTAGGTGTTTCCAACCACTTAGAGAAGATATAGCGACATTTTTTGTGGTAGGGGCAGGTTTAGAATTCCATCTGATGAAGTGGTTTGGGGAGTGTTTGCTAGTTGCAGAAGGTGTTTTAGGGGTAAGAAATTTAATTCTCTTCAATTGAGCACTCTTGGCTATGGCTATATGATTATGAAAGAAAGAGCCTTTGGAGGGTGCTGGTGGACACAGAGTGCAAGATTTTGGAAGGAGCTTGGTGTTCTCGATAATTATTGAAAGATGTAGAATACTATGTACAAATCAGTAAGCATTAATATTCCATGCACAAATGATTCATACATCTAAGTGGTCACATCAAGATTAAATGGGCAGTTTATGTGTCAGCTTCACGTAAAACTAGTAGAAAGTGGTCTGGTTGCTGAGAAATCCCATTATGTCCACTCAGACAGTGTGGGAGGCCTGGGTAACTTAGAGGAGGGTACACTAGACGGGGCTCTGGTTGTTTTCGAGGCTACAAGGGGAGAGGTGATGATGGTTGAAAGTTGGGTGAACGCCAGAAGGGGAGGGGGCAGAAGAGGGGGCAGAACCTACTCCATTGAACTCGTTTCATCTGAGGGTGTCAGATTGGGTAATTCAGAAAGCCATAGAGATCAAGCATTGTGTGGGGATAACATGTGAGGGTTTCGAAGAAGAATTTTTGGCATTACTCATAGCTATTGAAGCTGGAGGTGCGCAATCTATAGCGGATCCTTCTCTTAATTTGGACAAAAAAAGAGAGAGAACTCAAAAGGCTAACGTGGGCTATGAATGATGATGGAGGGGAGAGGAGCTCTAACCGGGGGCGTCTCAAGGGACGGGTAACGACGAATCCTATATGAAGCCAAAAATAATATCTTGAAACGTAAGGGGGCTGAATGACCACAACAAATGTCTCCAAGTCAGAAATTTACTTCATCAATGGCAAATTGATATCATTTGCTTATAGGAGACAAAGCTAGAATTTATTACAAGGAAAATAGTTCCAAGTTTGTGGAGGGGACATCATGTTGGATGGTCGTATCTGCCTTCTAAAGGAGCATCTGGGGGTGTTCTTATTACGTTCCATAAAAGGGTGGTGGAAAGGTTAGAGGACTGTGTGGGTGAATTCACTGTAGCATGCTCCTTTGAGAATGTAGAGGATGGTTTCCAGTGGGCTTTCGCAGGAGCCTACGGCCTTAATATTGATGCGGAAAGAAGGTTTTTGTGGGAAGAACTGACGGGACTTCTTAGTTGATGGGAGTTACCAAGTTGCATAGGGGGTGACTTCAATGTCTCTCGTTTCCCGAGTGAGAGATCATGTATGCCCCACATCACAACAGCTATGAGGGATTTTTTTGACTTCATTTTAGAACAGGCACTTATGGATATTCCATTAACAAGAGGGTTGTACACTTGGTCTAACACTCGTGAACTCCCATCTTGCTCGAGAATTGATAGATTTTTGCTAACTCCAGAATGGAAGTTACATTTTCTGGAGGTAACTCAGAGAAGACTACCTAAGGTATGCTCAAATCACTTCCCCATCTTTTTAGACTGTGGAGGCATCCAAAGAGGCAGAAGGTATTTTAAATTCAAAAATATGTGGCTTAAATCTAACGGTTTTGTAGACAGGGTACGGCAATGGTGGTCTTCTTATAATATCCAAGGCTCTCCAAGCTTCATTATGGCCAAAAAGCTAAAAGCGCTGAAACAAGATTTGAAGCAATGGAATGAACAAGTCTTTGGCAATGTAGTTCTACAACGACATTCCCTTCTAAAGGAGCTACAGGGGTTGGAAGGAGAGGAGGAAGCTAGAACTCTTTCTGAATCCAAAACAAATCGCAAGAGTCAGATAGTTACAGAACTTGAAAGAGTCATATTGATGGAAGAGATCTCTTGGAGACAGAAATCAAGGGCAGTATGGCTTAAGGAGGGAGACAAGTGCACAAAGTTTTTCCATAAGGTGGCTAATTTGCACTGGAGGAACAACGCTATTGATATGTTGATGATAGATGGAGCAGTATCTTCAAGAACCACATTGCACAATATTATGAACATCTACTAGCCGAACAACAACCATGGAGACCGATATTAGGTGGTTTGACTTTTTTTGTACTAGATCCACGATGTGCAGGGTGGCTTGAGAGGCCCTTTGAAGAAGAAGAAGTACGCAAATTCGTTCGAGGTATGGCTAGTGACAAGGCTTCAGGCCTTGATGTTTTCACAATGGGCTTTTTCCAAACCTATTGGGAAGTGTTAAAGGGCGACCTTATGCAGGTATTTCAAGAATTCCATAGTAATGATAGTTTTGAAAAAAGCCTGAATGCTACATTTTTAGTAGTTATTCCCAAGAAGGTGGGATCATTGGATGTTCGAGACTATCGTCCCATTAGCCTCATGAATGGGATTTACAAGATTCTATCCGAGGTGCTAGCGAACTGATTGAGTACGATAATGGAAAAGTCAATCTCAAAGGTGCAAAATGCATTTGTCAAAGGCAGACAATTCTAGATTCGGTCTTAATTTCTAATGAAGTGTTGGATGGACGACTCAAATCTCGAGAACGGGGGTTACTTTGCAAACTAGATATGGATAAAACCTATGATCATGTAAATTGGAAGTTCTTACTTTATCTACTTACAATATGTAGTTTTGGTGAGAAACAATTCAGCATCTCAACAGTTCGCTGTTCTATTATGGTGAATGGTTCACCAGTGGGTGTTTCTGACTCCTCGAGCGGCTTCTCCCTTACTCTTTTTATTTGTTATGGAAGCTCTCAGCAAGATGATTGTGGGCCCTGTGGAAGGTGGGTTTCTTTATGGTTTTTCGGTGGGGAATGGTAATTATGGCTCTATTAATGTTTCTCACCTCTTGTTTGCAAATGATACTCTCATCTTCTATGGAGCAGATCTCAGGCATATCCAATTTGTGAGGGCTCTACTTCTCTGCTTCGAAGCTATCTCAGGTTCGAAAGTTAACCTCTCAAAGTCTGAACAGGTACCAATGGGAACTATTCCCAAAGCAGCAGCTCTAGCCTCCCTCTTGGGATGTAAGGTATCTTCTCTACCCCTTAGGTATCTTGGCTTACCTTTGGGTGCACCCTTTAAATTAGAGCAGATTTGGAATGTAGTGATTGAGAAAGTGGAACGCAGATTAACATCTTGGAAGAGGTTGTATTTGTCTAAAGGTGGTAGGCTCACATTGATAAAAAGTACTATTTCCAACTTACCCACCTAGTTTTTGTCCTTGCTCCCGCTACCAGCAAAGGTTGCCAACTGTATTGAGAAGTGACAACGCGACTTTTTGTGGAGTGGTTTGGGGGATGAGTTCAAGTTCCATTTGGTTAACTGGTCAATGGTTTGTATTCCAATCTTTGGGGGTGGATTGGGGATTCATAACTTGATGAAGTTCAACCAAGCTCTATTGGGTAAATGGTTGCGGCAGTATCAACATGAAAGCAGGGCCTTGTGGATGACTGTTATAGATGACAGGTTGGGGAGGCATGGGGTGGTTGTTGTTTGAATAAGGTATGTGGCCCATATGGGGTGGGTTTATGGAAATACATAAGGAAGGGTTGAGAGTTCTTCTGAAGACATACACATATTGTAGTGGGTGACGACTCTCATGTTAGATTTTGATATGACAATTGGTGTGGCGAATGAAGTCTCCAAGACACTTTCCCTGCCATCTATGGGCTTGCACGAGTGAAGGATGCAGCGATAGTAGACCCCTTGCTTTTTTCTAGTGGCTCCCATCAATGG
>QEOT01005968.1:0-27352 GCA_003123785.1 Pterocarya stenoptera
AAACGCGCGCACAATAAATCAAGACTCGGATCTATACTGAATCCAGTATGCACCGAGGGCAACAAAGTAACTTTGAATCAAGATCAAGATGAACGATGAGACCCTGGACTCAATAGGAGAGAAACCTCTACATTAGAGAGGAATCAGATCCTCACGACCTTGTGCCCCACGTTTTCAAGGAGAGTTAAATAAGAGTACGTATATGATTTTGGATATGTGAAAAAGAGTGTGAAAAAGAGTCTTAGAAGAAGACAAAAACTCTCCTCTCTCTCTCTACTTTTTTCCTGGAGAAATCATCTATATCTCTTGATCTTGAAGTGTGGGATTTTCTAAGAGACTCTAGTAGCCTCCTAAACAATGTAGAACTGCAAACAACAAATTTTTTCTAATCATAATTCTCAGCTAGAATGTGTTGTGTATGCTTGGAAACATATAAATTTAACAAAACTAGCGGAGTTAAAGTGGATAAGAGCAATATATTGGAAGTGGATGCCAATAGTTATTCACCAAATAAATTGCTAGTCTTGAGTATCTGATCACCTGACTTCAACCCTGCTTTTGCTGCATTCTCAACTTCATTCCTCTCTGTTTAGATTTAGAGATGAGTTGAGATAATTTTAGATTAGTTGAATAAAATATTATTAAAATATTATTTTTAATATTATTATTATTTTAGAATTTAAAAAATTGTTTATTATATTTTGTATAAAAATTTAAAAAAATTATAATGATGAAATTATATGAGTTGATGTGAGTTTCGAATCCAAACATTAAATCACTTTTCCATGGGTCCCAAGACATTATCGTTAATTAAGCAAAAAAACATACAAACCAACATCATTCTAACTTTTCTAGTTTTTAAGGAATTCAACAATTGAAGATAGAAAACATAGAAATAGGAAAACTTATAGTAACGACAACACCACTTTGGTACCAGATAATTATTAACAACATGAAAATAAATATTTTTCAAGGAATACAATTGCAAACTAAAAACAAAAAGAGCATAAAAATAACAACTAATATGTGAATGAGAAGCATTTCATCGTCTTACCTTCCTATAATTGGATCCCCGGCCAAAAGCAACCTTCAAATTTCAAATCTTTTAAATCCCTTCACCATAACTCATCCATAGAGAAATAAAAGATCCTACGCTCTCAAATCTTTGACCTAAAGAAATCCCAAGAGAAATTTCCAAATCGACCCAGTTTTCAGGAAAAAACGAGTTTTATACCCAATTAAATTCTATTAAGCAATAGGAAAGGAAAATGACGAATAATGATGGAATTTCTAGTATTTTCTTTTGCGATTGCTTCGTAATTTCTGGTCAGGTTGTTTTATTTGCTCCTTAATTTCAAGAATTTTTCCTTCATAATTGCTGCATAAATATTTTAAGAAATATCCAGTACTCCATTAAATTAAAAATTTAGGGCTCATTTGCCACTTTGGACATTTTATAATTCTGTAAATAGTAATAAAATAATTTGAGTTAAAATATTTTATTAGAATTTGATAAAAGAGAAAGAAAAAATTAAATAAAAATATTATAAAATAAAAAAATTATTTGAATATAATTTATGTTTTAAATTTGGTAAAAGTTGCATTGATCTTTGTGTTTAGATAATTATTAGATAATGATTAAATGAAAATTTTAAAAATTTGAAATTAAAAAATATTTTGTATATGAGGGATATTTAAAAATGAAATTATAATAACTTTTGAAAAAATTCTATATAATATTATGCGGCCAAACCTCACCTAAAATACAAAGTAGAAAATAAAAATACTTTTAGAAAATGTTTGAGGAAATAGATAAGACGAGAATTTTGTGAATAATAATAAGATTGTTTATGAATAATAGTGAGATAGTTTGAGTAAAATATTTATTGGATTTTGAAAAAAGAGAGAGAAAAAATTGAATAAAAATATTAAAAAGTTAAAATATCGTTAGAATATAATTCTTTAAAATTTTTTTATTTTAGAATTTGAAAAAAAAGTTGAATTATTTTTTGTTTGTAAATTTGAAAAATATTCTAATAATTAGTTTGAAAAATATATAATTATTAATTTAAAATTATTTATATTTGAATGATGTTTGAAAAGTAGATAAGATGAGATAAAATTGTTTTCAAATATCACCGTAGTTTGCAGAAATACCAACACTCTTTGCTACTCGCTCTCCCTATTCTACACCTTACCTATATACCAGTCGTGTCGTCCGACAAGACACGTGCCTACTATATTGGGCGAGTATTCATAATTCTGTATCCCGCGAACTTAAATGCAAGTAGACTCCTTTGGAAGAAACTTTCAAAAATTTTCTCCGAGAAACATAATTTTCCATCGCCCATCATTTTCCCTCTCATTTTTTCCCAACCTTTGGAGGGAAAAACACCCGGAAACTCCAAACCCAAAAAGCCCCTGCTCACACTGGTAGACAGAATCTATGTGGTTTTTGTTCCTCGAGTTCCACTCTTCTCATTTTCTGAAACCAATTTACCATTCCTTTTTTTTTTTTTTCCTGATTACCGGAAAGGTTTTGTGATCCCCAGCTTTCTGATCTTCTTGCATTTGATTGCGTATGGTACTAGTTCTTGTCTTTTCGTTGCTTCTAGCTGAGGTTGTAGCTCTAGTTGTTATTTTTGAGTTGGATATGTTTGTTTTTTGAAGATTTTCTTTGTTTAGGGTTTGCTTAACTATAGTCCCATGCTTTTACCGTGATTGATGATTTATTATTGTATTGGATGGATGCTTGAATTCCGGTGCCGATATGGCGTTTTGTGTTTGGAAATTAATGCGGGTTCAGTTGATTCGTTGCGGTTTCTGGCGTTTTGAATCTCTCGACTTGTGATTTTGAAAGCTTAATATGGAAGGTCTAGGTTTTATAAGCTCTTAATTCATAATTAATGAGATGTGCTTGTGTTATATAGATAAGGAGGCATATGAACGCATAATGAAAACATTTATATCAATATTTTCAAATGAGATTGGATGTGATGGTTGGAGTGATCTTTAAGGAAGTTAATTTTAAAGCTCTCCTGGCTGTTTAGTGGTCAATGTTGATCCCACGAAAATGAGAGCATTTTCGAATCTATGAATAGATTCGAGTAATTATTGGCAACCAGAACAGTGTTCCTATTTCAGAATCTAAATCTTGTCATTAGAAAGAGGCTATATTCCCGTATAATTTCTGTTGGAAGTATTTTCAAATGGTTATGCATGTCAAGAAGACATACGGAGAGTGTTTTTATAGGATCAAGCCTAAACTGGAGGGCCTCAAGTGCAGAGAGAGTGACAAATGAAGTGGGCCCTATAGCATTTACTGCTCGTTTATTGCTGCCCAAAATATTTATACGTGCAGAAATAAATGAGACTTTTTCATAAATATTACCATTGGTTTATTCTCTTTTTCAATAAAATGAGACCTTTTTTTATACATAAAACAAGACTAGATCTAGTGTGAACTAGCGATCATAACATATGGTATATAAATTCTTGTTAATGAGCTGCTAAACATTTGCTTGTATACATGTTGATTTTTGCTAATCTGACTATCTGGAGAATCCTGTTTTTATTTGTCTGAAACTCTTGAGCAATTACTTTGTTAAATGTTATTGATATCAACAAGTTTCATACTATCCTTTGCTGTTGTCCACTAGATATTATCATGAAACATGACGAATTTTGTTGAGAAGCTGTATTTTTAACTGTTCCACTGAGGCCAAGGTGGTATTGATAGTCATTTCAAGGTTGGAGTCTTCTTCCCATATAGAATAGAATGCAGACAAAGAAAAAAAAGTCAGGAGGAAGTGCCCTTCAAGAGCATGGCAGTCCCAGGGTTTCAAGAGCTCGGCAGAAGGCATCTGAAAATGCACAAGCTGTAGAAAAAGAAGTTAAAGACTTGATTACATCTTCAGCTAGAAAGCAGAGACTTGGTAACTTGCTGCCTTCTTACTTGTTTACTTAATAGCTTCTGAAGCATTTCTAAGATAGAGTATTCCACTCTCAGTGTCATCTCATTTATCAATCCCTGTTATTTTCTTAATTTTTTAATCTGTTTATTTTGTTGTGTCATATTTGTCAGTTTACGTTGATTTTTCTTTTTGAAATACGTTTCTTTTTTCCATCTATCAGTACATAAATCTTGATCACGCATGAATAATGTTACTATGAGATGTAGAAGTACATAAGTCACAATCATATACAAATAATGTTACTACAAGATGGTTCTACATGTCTTTTCAGTGTACTTTTTTTTCCTTTTTTCATCTTCCTTTTATCATTAAATTTTAATTTTCATATTGCCACCATAACTTTCAGCTGGTGCTGTTCCCAAGAAGAGGGAGCCTGTTTTGGCAACAAGTTTAAATGATAATTATGAGTTGTTGCGTAGTGAGGCTTCTGATGTCTGTTTGGGGCATGATGGGGTTAATGGTTCTTCCATGGATTGTAAGGTAATTATCCATCCATACCATGCTTGCAGGCATGATCATGTCTCAGTCTTTCATGCACATGCTCTTCCATAAAATAAAATCATAGGATGATATTTGCAAAATGTCTAAGATTCTTGTGTGAAATTTCCTAAAAAATTTTGCAGAGTTGCAATGAGGAAACTGCTCATTGCATGATGGACACCATATTTTCTCCAAACTTTCACATCTCTAAACATGTTGCAGGGGATATTCCAAATGGAGGTAGGTTACTGAAATTGACTCTTCAATTTACAAAATGCAATTTTGTTTCCTTCGAATGATTGCTATGGAGATCTCAGAATATAATCTCATGATTGTCTGTGTGTTCGCTAGTTCATTAACCTTACTTTTTCCCCTTCTAGTTGATTTTGTCCAATACTTCAGAACTGGAGACCAGGTTGATGTGTTGAATGTTCATATTGATCAAGAAACTTCCGAATCCATTGTTGGGGAAGAGAAGAATTACACCAAGAACACTATGACTTCAATAACATTCCCTGTTGATATGGAAGTAGATGCAAGAGGGTCATCCAGAATTTTGAATTCAGAGAAACATGGATATCAGATGAATTCAATTGGTAGAAACGTAGATTCTTGTTGTGATGTGGATTTGGATGGAGCAAGTCTTCCATCTGAAGTTTCATCTATATATCTTGCCATGCAAAGTTCTAAGCTTGAATGTGTTGATGAGCACGGTCATGATTCTATGTCAACTGATGTTTATGTGGAGGATGATCAATATGAGGAATTTGATGACTTCGATCCTTATGTTTTCATAAGGAACTTACCAGACTTATCATCAGTTGTCCCCACTTTTCGCACCATGCTACTACCAAAACAAACACGGAGTTGCCCTCCTACTACTCTTGTTTTGGACTTGGATGGTAAGGAAAATGGGAAAAATGGAAGTATTTTTCTATAATGTATCAGTTTTTCATTGTTTATGCCAAGTGATGGATGAATCTGTTCTACATTTTTTACCTTTTAGTGTCTGTTATTTATCCTTGTATTTGCCATTAATTAAATTGATGGATGGAGCATTGATCATGAGTTTTATCCTTCTGAAATTGTAGGATGTGTGGTGTGAGTAGAAGCTCAGAGCAAAACTATTGCCTGTGGTTCTCTGCATTTTGATAATTTATCTGATTGAAGTTTAGGAGTGAAAGATAGTGCCACTTGAACTTCTTTCACCCCCACTTCCAGGGTGCCTGTCCTTTTTTTTCCTGTTTTCTTGCTTAAGTGTGGACATGCTTATGCTTGATTTAACGTGTTCTTGAACTGCTATTACCTGTTAAGGGATGAACTGTGATTACCTTGTTGAGGCATCCCTTGAACTTTTGATATCTATCCTTGTATGCTGAGAGAGAGTTCAATTTGCAGAAACTTTGGTGCACTCCACACTAGAACCTTGTGACGGTGCAGACTTCACATTTCCTGTTAGTTTTAATCTCCAAGAGCATACAATCTATGTTCGATGCCGTCCTTATCTCAGAGATTTCATGGAGAGAGTTTCCAGCCTTTTTGAGATTATTATATTTACAGCTAGTCAAAGCATTTATGCAGAGCAGCTACTTAATGTACTTGATCCGAGGAGAAAGGTGTTTCGTCATCGTGTTTACCGTGAGTCCTGTGTTTATGTGTATGGAAATTACCTCAAAGATTTGTCAGTTCTTGGTCGTGATTTGGCTCGTGTTATCATAATCGACAACTCTCCACAGGTACTGTTGTAACCTGACTCTCTTCTACAAACAATTCTGCAAGTGTTCAACATCATGAACTTAGAAAAATTATTTTGTTTTTGATAATAAAATTCAACATTGAAAGTATGCCAATTATGCAATGTGCCACACGTTTATGTTGATTCTTTAAATGGGGTTATGCTATAAATGATGTAAATTTTGTTAACAAGTATGTTGGATCTTTGTCTTAGGCATTTGGGTTCCAAGTCGACAATGGAATACCAATTGAAAGCTGGTTCGATGATCGCTCAGATAAAGAACTGCTTTTATTGCTTCCGTTTTTGGAGAGCCTGGTAGGAGTTGAAGATGTCCGGCCATTGATTGCAAAGAAATTCAACCTTCGGGCGAAAATAGCAGCTGCTGTTTGTCCTCTAAACTCAACTAGAGGAGATCCTTATGAAAGATGAGCTTCAATGTGAATTCGTTTATACAGTGTGTAGCTAATGTACTGGCTTTTGTCCTGTATTGTTGGACTGTTTCTCTAACCCAATTGTACTCTATGAAGTTGGGTTGTGATTTCAACCAGGAAGAAAGATGGGATCGAGGATGTAATCTCAAACCAACAGCTCAAAACCTTGTATACAAGGAAGATGGCACTCAGTACTGATCCATGGACGAATTAGCTTGACAATAAGTACTCTCAACTTTTTAACTTATATATGTTTATATATGTATTATGTTGGGAAGATGAAGTTTGTAATGATGAAAACTTGGGTCTTTGAAGACTGGTAGAGGTAATTTGATTTTAATAAAGTGGCAACTGTTAAGTTTTATTTACCCTTTGTTGTTGATTAAAATTCTTGCGCTCGTTTAGTTTCCATTACTACAAGCAATTGCAAGTCATTCTGTGGTAAAAAATCAATTAATATTCTATTACCACTACCGTGCCCATCGGATTTCCAGGCTCCCATCATAGAGTGAGGGGAAAGGCCTTGAAAATGCTGTGTTGGTCACGCACAATTTGAAAAATCTAACCTTTGATGATGCTAAGTAAGGATTTAATTGGAGGAAATGTAACAACAGCAACACCGTAGGAAAAGACACAAAAAAAGACACCATGTTTCCTGATACTGTTTGCCAAAACAGTTGGTCCAAATGAAGCACACAAATGATGATTGATTACATCTAAAACAATTTATAATTATTACGAGCAACTTGGAGCCCCCAGATTAGCCTTTTACAATCGAGTTAGGTAAAGGTGAATTATTAAATGAAATTTCACCCTTTTTGGGTCCCAGAGAGTAGAATCAGAGTGTAAAGGAATGAAAACAGGATTAGGAATCTTAAGGTAGACACTTCTGGTCTAATAAATTGACCTCAATCTTTGAACTGCCAGTGAAATTGACCCATTTTCATTACCTGTGGGCCTATTTCCCATTCCATTCCACCAACTCTTTCCACAAGTTTTGGTGACTAGGGAGGGAACTAGGTGACCCATGCATTATTGAAAGCCACTTCCACTTCAATTTTCTTCGACTAATCAACTTCAAAAATTTTAAGAGGTGGGGTAGTTTTGGAGTGGAGTGGACTGTGAAAATCAGACCTCTGCATTCACATTTGTTTAGGCCATTAGATTAAGGAAATATCTCATTGAATTACTGGCTGTGAACTTGCAAAAAAATTCTATAAATTACACGTACACTTAGTAAAAAATCAGTGCCAAAAACAAGTTCATTCCCGAAACTATTTCAATACTAATACTAATAATAATAATAAAAAAAAGGTTCTTCTACTCTATAGGTAAAGCACATCCTTCATGCCGTTGGTTTGATAACACTTAATTTTATAATAAATTTAAATTTTAAACTTTTCTTGTAAATCAAATTTTGCTATATCAATCACATAGAATGTGTGCTTTAAGCACCAACTTTTAAATAGAATATTTTTATAAAAAAATATATATTTTATAAAACTTATAAATGACAAAATGCCGTGGAATTTTTGACACCAAGTAACATAACATAAATATATATATATAAACAAAGTAACATAAAGGAAGGTTCATGGTCACGTCTTTTTCGAAAGGAAAAAGCTTGGATCCCGAGGGTGTAGCACGATTCTTCCGGAAAACTCCCGTTCACAAGGCCCCACCCACGCAAGCTCTCAAACCTCACCGTCTTTGGCCGAATTACGAGTGAATTACTCAACCACACACTTGGCAACAGTCAAACCCCTCAATCTCATTTCAACCGTCCGATCTAACTAAAGGGAAAATGCTATTCGCCATCACTATAAAGATGACTCCACCACAGCCCTTGTATGTTTGTCAGTTACGACTCGTGCACTAGAATCTTCTGTGAGCAAACGCAAAGGAAATCTCCCTAGATTCCCAAGCAATGGCCTCTGTAAGTTCCTCCTTCTTCGTTGGAAAATTCCACTTCTTTTATTTTATCATTTGATATGTATTTAATTCAAAATCTTGTACATTTCTTTGCTTGATATCTGATGCTATTGTTATTGTTGATCGTCACAGCAGGAAATGGAGACCGACCGAGAAAATCAGCACCTGAAGCACTTAGGGTTCGTGAGGATGGCGGCGATTCACACGTTGGTGTGTGCGTCGAACCTGTACGACTACGCGAAGGAGAACTCGGGGACTTTGCGATCCACCGTCGGGAGCGTAGAGGGTGCCGTGACCACCGTTGTCGGCCCAGTGTACCAAAAACTCAAGGGCGTGCCTGATGATCTCCTTGTTTTCCTCGATAAGAAGGTACCGAAATTCCGAATTTGGTTTGATCGTTTGCTTCTTTCTATTTGGATCTTAATAGATGTTGGAGTGTATGATGTGGATCTGATAGTTGTTTAGGTTACGACATTGGACTGGTACGGTTATCTTCCTCTTAGATTTCTTAGGAGATGGAGTTCTTATCATTGAATGATTTTAGATTCGGTCTGAATTTTTAATTATTTTTATTTTTTTCCATTATAATAAATCTCTTAACGGCTTTATATGGACCGGAACACAGAGAAGCTTAAGAGCTGAAGAAGGTATGGGAACCAACATGCATCCGGAGGTTTTAATGATCAAAAGTTTCCAAAGTCCAAACTGTTTAGCGTTAGGAGTATTCGTGCTCGTTGTGTTATATGGCCTTGCAAGCATCAATATATATATTTTTTCATTTTATGATGTGGAAGAATTTCACCGTCAATGACGTTGTCTTTTTAGATGAGTTGTTTCTTGTTTTGATTACTGCAGGTAGATGAAGCTTCGCACAAGTTTGATGAGCATGCACCACCATTTGCGAAGCAGTTTGTGAGCAAAGCTCACAGTTTGATTCAGAAGGCATCCCAAAAGGCTCAGAAGCTGGTAAATGTGGTTCAACATGCGGGTCCTCGTGCTGCTGTGCATTATGCTGCTACAGAGTATAAGCAGTTCGTTCTGTCCCAAAGTGTGAAGATGTGGGTTGCGCTGAACCAGTGTCCACCTTTCCGTACGGTGGCAGAGAAAGCTGTGCCTGCAGCTGGTCAATTGACGGATAAGTACAATAACGTGGTGAAGGACATGACCCAGAAAGGTTATCCGCTCTGCGGCTATTTGCCTTTAGTTCCTATTGAGGACATATCCAAGGCATTTAAGCAGGGTGATGCTGATAAAGGAGATGAAACAGTATCTTCTGAGCATAATTCTGATTCTTCTGATTCAGATTAGAATGGTTTCGGTTTGGTTTAAATCTGCTCGCATATCTTAGTAACCTGTTCTGTGTGAAAATGGGGAATGGGTGTGGGAAATGTAGCTAGGCTTTGACTGTGAATAACTTAGATATCTAAAACTCTTTTCCAAGTATGAATAAAAGTGAATCGTTTTGGGTGCTGCTCTTATATTCATCCCGGGCGTTTGTATTTTGAAACCATCAGTTTTTGAGATGTAAATAGCACTATGCGATTTCTGCAGAAGGGTATAATCAATATCGTAACAACCATCAGCACCTATAGAACTAACTGCTAGCAATCGGCTGACAATTCCTACTGGAAGCAAAAAAATCCCAAGAAATGGACATTTGTAAGCTTTAGATAATGCGCTTGGGACGACAATCCCAAGCTACAAGTAAATAAACTGGAAGCTAGGACGCACACAAATCAGCCAGGGATCAAACCTAAAACTTGAATCATTTTTCTGAAGAGATTTTGCTAAAAGACCATACAATCAAATCGGTACTATAATCAACTCTCCAAAAGTGTGCTTTACAAAATCAGAGTGACATAAATGCTTATTCAAATTCAGGAATTTTCAAGAATTACAAACCAACTGTTATTCCTGCACAATTGTTGCAAGAATAACAATCTAAAATTTCTCACATTTTCCTCCGGAAAAGCTCGTTCACTCTTGCAAATGGCATATGAGATTTCTGTATCAGTAAAACAAAAGTAATGAATAACCAATGCTACAGTTTATACGAAATAAGTTCAACTTTCTGTTCATTTCACACATGATGTCTGGCGTTGTCTTTCCACTGGGTCTAAGAGCCCACTTGAGATGGGATAGTGACGGACTCAAATGATTAGCATGCCAGGAGTCATATTGAGCAAAAACACAGTGAGTGAAAGGATTTCCTCCCAATAAAGTTGCATTTGGAAATAATTCTTCAGGCATTGTAAGTAAAATTAATGAAAGTAGCACACTCGCATGCACCATCTTTGTTGAGAATCACAAACAAAATCATGAAAAAATTTCAGAATCACAACGTCACAGAGATATATATCCCTTCAATAAACTGTAACAGTATTATGTTTAGTATGCTCAGCTATAAACAATTATAAATATATGCATCAGATAGTTAGTCATTACCTTCTACAGTATGTGCACCACCAAAATACAACCGAGTGTTTGAACTATGAACGACTGAATCATCCTAAAACTATAGTTTTTTTTCAAGCTCAATAAATTATATGCCATTAGATAAAGAGAAACGTTTCTCATTCAATTTGGTGTTGTTCATTTTCGTGTCCAACAGTTCAACAGGAATCCTTCATGTTTTCTTTGCTAGTCTAATATTTTTCTGGGCAAATCGCAGAGGAAGATAATCCACAAGAAATAAAAACCATAGCTTAATCGGTATCATTTCTTATTAGAGTTTGACCTAACTTCAGCATTCAGGTTGAAAAAAAACTAATTCAATAGCTCAAAACACAAAGTCTCCGATTGAGTAGTATAACAATTGAGAAAGAAAATTTGCAAATAAAAAAGAAACATGATCTGGTAATATAAAGCTCGATGCTTACCTGATTCCCAGAAATATGGCAACTCCAATTGGAGCGCTTATAATATCGAAGAAGCCCATGTTGAATAAACAGGCCCAAATATAAAAGGAGCCCAACAAGAAGGGCCCTTGGCCAAGAGAAACCAGAGTATCAAGAGCCCGACCAAGTCAAAGATATGCATGTAACCGCTTACGAGAAAGTAGGGATCCCATGCAGATATGTGACCATTTCGACCATAGAGTGCATCCCTAAAACTCGAATCTACACTGAAAGATTCTGCATCAGCTAAACGTAATGCCAGAATCCTATATATACCATGTAACCCTCAATAGCGAGGGGATCTTGATTTTTTTCTTTGATTATTAAATCATCTTGAAGCTCTAACTGACTTAAGCATCGGAGCATTCCCAGGCGAACCAGGTCGACTCTACTTTGATCCTTGCAGGTTGACGGTTCAGATTGGAAGTGAGACATGTCCTCTACACCAACTAATCAAAATCAACCGGATTATTGGGTTTTACAGACTATTTATCTATATATGTAATATAAGATTTCATAAACTTGAGAAATTTCTCTCTTTTCCAGCATTTTCTCAAGAACCAAACATATCAGGTGGCTACGAAATGGAAAAAATCCCTTGCATAATGTAATAAGAACTAAAAAGAAGAAAATAATGCCAAAACGGAACCTGCAACACTAATTATGCGTATGAAAACAAGATATTTTACGGAGAATTATCGAAGGAGGAGTAATACTAATAGAGTATTATTATATGTACTTATAATTTTAGTTACAACACTCATTTTATTAATTCTTTTTTAAAATTTAAAATTTTATGATTTTAAACGTATCATGTGAAGAAATAAGTTTTTCTACCTTCAGCATTTTTCTTACTAATATTACCTTGTGGAAGATAAAGATTTGGAACTTACTAAGCAGAACAGAGCAGAGTGAATTATTTCGGAAGGTCGAGACTCGAGACCCATAAGTAAAAGTTTGGAAAATGTAAAAGGCCGAGGCCCAATACTTCCAAGACCTCACGTAATTGGGCTTCAGTAGTCTAGCCCATTTAAACTTTACTACGGTTGAAAAGCCTGATCATAAAGCAATGGTCATTTTTTATTAACACATTATCGGAACGATCTCTCCTTGTCTTCATAGTTCATAACAATGCCATGGAGATTCAAAAGTTTCTCTCTTTTTTCTAAACGGCGCAATCCGATTTCCCACCCATAAGAGCATTAGCATTGGATTCATTAAATTTATCTTTAAAATTTAATGAAAAGTATATATTTTTCATAAATCTAAAATCTTCTATCCATAACTCCACATTGGATTAGCCATTAGATTCATCAAAATAATAATATAATATTATTTTTTTAATAATAACTTTTTTAATTTTTTCTTTCATATTTTACAATTACACTAACCATATATATATTAATAATTTATTTTGATACTTAAATTATTGTTTTCTAATTAATTTTTCAGCAACTTGTTTCCAATTGTAATATAGCTAACCATAGTGTAGCCAACCAACTTGTTTCCATCATAAAACAAGCCGCAGCCCAAAATGCAAAAACTAATAACAATTTATAACATCAATTTATAATACAAAGGCCAAGTTGCAACTCAAAATCCACCAACATCCACCAACATTCATTATCACCCAACAAAGGCCAAGCTGCAATACATTTCAGTTTCAACATTTTTACCCAAAATTTTCACCAGCAAACCAGTTCATAAACCAGCAACTTCAGTAGATCAAAATAATGTAATAGCTCCACAAATCAGTTCATAAACCAGCAAATGAAAATAGTAGTACATTTCAGTAGCAGTACCCAAATAATTTCAGGAGTTTAATTATACATAAGCAATTTTACTTACACAGCAAGTTCAGGGGCACATATACAAGTTCAGTCTATGTCAAACACAAAAAGGCTATATACCAATTTCAAAATAATTAATACAGATCTCATAATAGTTGTCCAGCCACATGTTTATCCAAAACATGTCTTCCTAGTTTTTTGCATTCTGTAACCTTAAAGATGACCATAAGTTGCAGCCTGCAAAGAACAATATTTTAAATCTATAGTTATTCAAAAAAATACAGTAAGGAAAATTATTAAAACACACCAAAGTAATGAAACCTAATGGAAAAGTCACCAAAGAGAACATGCAAAAGGCAATCAATTGTGCACATATATATAAAGATGTGAGATAAACAGAGCTCATGAATTTAATCCCCTTGCATTTCAATATAAAAGTAAAAATAGCTTTTATGATTCATGTCAAATTAAAAAATAATAACCCAATCAAAAGGTACTTATAGGAACTAGGAAGCAATGTGAATGGCAGGAGTCAAGATATAATTTGTTACTAAGCTACTTAAATCTGCATATTTTAAAGAGCCAATATATATCACACCTTGCAAGTATAGAAAAAATTTGGACGTACCCAGGAATTGGAAAACTTCAAAACAGATATCCTAAAAAAGAAAGGAAAGTTCGGGTAAGAAAATCTCAGAACTTTTTTCAAATATAAATACTGTGAAAAAATGAATTCCATTATTAATTTTTATTTCACTTTGGTTCATTTCATTTTTCTCCATGGATAGCCAAATCCCTATCATTTTCGTCTAGATTCAAGAATTTTTCTTCTTTACTTCCTAAAATTTAGTCTAGAAACAGAAACGCATGATTAAAAACAGCATTTAAAAGAAATGAAAGCAATAGCAATAGCAAACCACCGACAAATTGAACATTCGTCAATACGTAGCTAAGCATAAGCGAAAAGCACATTCAAAAAATGAAATTAAACAAAGATTAAATCAATTATAGAAGCAATTATTTTCTCCAGAAAATAAAAATTTAGAATAACTCGCACACAATTGCCAAGCCTACACAAAGATCCAAAATTTAGAATAAATGCAAAAATTCTCATCCAATAAGCAGTGAATGTGCAAAATAATCGAAAATCAAAATTTTGAAAACCCACCAAGATCTTCGTCGTGAGCTGCCAACCATCCTCGCCACCTTATGAAGACCTGCTCCCATGCCTCTACTTCCCAGACCCTAATTCCCCTAAGATTTCCTCGTGCTCCTCAAGCGTGATTTAGATGGAGAAGGTTGAGTTTATGAGGTTGGGTTTAACAAAACCTAAATAAAAAAGGGAGAGAAGGGGAGAGAGGGAGTGTCGGGTTGTAGAGGGAAGTGAGAAAGAGAGAGAAATATAGAGGGAAGAAAGAAAATGGAGAGGAAAAATTGAAAGAGAGAAAGGAATTTTTTTTGGGATCGAAAGAAATGGGAGAAAGGGACGGGAAAGGAAGAAAATAAAGGTTGGGAAAAAGAAACAGAATTATGGGCGAAAATGTAAAGATCAGTTGGATGAAGTGATTTTTGTAATAAAATAATCGGATAGATGGTAAATGGTGAGACTTCAAATATGAAGATAAAAATAAATTTAGTGTAGGTCAAAGTTTGAGTTTTTAACTTCACCAAATCCAATGCCAACGTTTTAAATCTCAAATTCATCAAATTTTAGACTTTGCTTCGTTTTAGCGAGACCGTTGCCAGTGCTCTAATTGAGATGAGCTTTAGGTTTGGATTCAAAAATGAAATAAGGTGATTTTAAATGAAAGATGAAAAAAATATTGTTAGAATATTATTTTTTAATATTATTATTATTTTCAAATTTAAAAAATTTGAATTAAAATATAAAATAGTTAAATTATTTATTATATTTTATATATAAATTTAAAAAAATTATAATTATATTCAAATCCAAACCAACTTATTGTTAATATTTATAAATCTGTTTTGTTTTGTTGCCTTTTGTCACCCATCTTTTTCTCAGGCTCCGTGACCAGGCAGGCATAAAGCCAACTATTCCATTTCAATTACCATATCTTATTTATTTCTTTTCTTTTTGACCCAAAAGAAAAAGCCACGAAAAAAGCTCAACACTAGAACCGAAACAAAAATAAATCGGTAATGTTACCTGTCCTGTCCTGTCCCTCACTTGCCACTCTTTTACACAACCAAAAACCAAGCATTCACCAGTAGGTGTTATTTACGAATGTTGAACTCCAACTTCACTTTCTTTCACATCTATAGAGAAACAAACGATAAAAACATCGTACCAAGAGGATTTTCTTCTGAAAATTCCAAATAAAACCCATTGGAGGGAAATTAAAATAAATGAGAACAGTTTCTGAAAATTGAGCAACTTTTTTTTAAAGCTGATTACTTTCTTTTTTTTTGGTGGGGAAAAGTCATGGCTGATGAGTTCTCTACAGTACAAAAGGTACAAAGGAACAAGATGCAAGAAGAAGAAAAGGGCCACCCACAATTTGGGACGAAATCCCCCTCTCTCTATACAAAAAAAGAAAAATAAAAAATAAAAACGACTGGGGAGCAGATCGAACTCCGTGCTACCCAACCACCAAAAAAATTAAAAAAAACTTTACCAAAATTGGCCTCGTTTCATTTGTTCTTTTTCATCGTTCTCTGACTTTTTCATTGAGGTTTTGGACCACATGATCCGATCTGCCCTAACCGTTCCTTCATCGTAAACGTTACAGTTAACTTTCGCCAATCACGTTGTCGTCGTTCCCATTCACCCCGCCGTCGCCCTCTACAGCGTCGCCATTACCATTACCTTCAACTTCTCCGTCATCATCCACCCACCGCTCAGTAGGCGTGCAGTCAGCCTTGTGGCGCATCTTCCAATCGAGGGCTTGACATGCGCGTGAGCAGTAGTTGACGGTCCCACACACTGAACATCGACGGAACTCGTGCCTCCTAGTCTCTGGTCGCCCACAACCTACGTGCGAGCAGAGCCTTAGACCCGGACCCGGAGACCCTCCCCGAACGGCGAACCACTCTGTCATGAAACGGTTCGCCGCATGGGCTTCCGCAGCCGGTACGTTGCACCCGAAGTCGCTCAGCAACGGACAGCTACCGCAGCTCATGTTCCGGGGAGGTGGATGTGGATGTGGATGTGGGTTCCAAGTGAAGCAAGAGCGCGTGGGAACACCTGAAGCAGCAGCGGAGGAGATCACGGCAGCGAGCTCGCGGGCGTTAGCTTGGACGAGAAACCGGCGCCCCTCGGTGATGTTCTGACGCACACCGTATCCGTCCTGTAGGCAGTGACCGAGCTCGCGGAGTGCGTCGATGTGACCAAGGAAGGCAGCCCGCGCGCAGAGAGCTACGCCGGCTCGGAGATTCTTATCATTCTTGGATCCCCCGCTGCCGTTGAACTGTATCACGGCCAGGGAGTACAGAGCCTGCGCGTTAGAGCTAATCGCGGCCTTGGCCATCATCGATGCTCCACTTCCTCGGTTATGCAAACAGTAGAATCGAATCTGTAACAGACAATATTTAATCAGTTTATTTCGCAATTGTTCGCGGAATGTTGAAAGCTTGTGAAATGAGAGAAGAATTTTGAGCATTCTATAGTCAGTTTTTATTTTTATGAATAATCAATACGTATATTATATTATACATATATATATATATATGAATTAATGTACTGTGAGACTAACCATGCCTAGAGTGTAGCAGGCATCGGTGTTTCCAGAATCGGCACACTGTTTCAGGAAGCGCTGAGCGGACTCCGACCAGTTCTTCGCTCTAATGGCAAACGCTTTCTGGGAAGCTTTAGATAAGACTAAGGAATGGAGACCTAAGCCGTTTAACCTCTTGCACCTGTTTCAAAAGCAATCAGTTACGTCAGATTCATTCCCAAAAACAAGAAAACGACAGCGTTAAATTCATAATTTGCAACTTAAAACGAAAAGCATTCATCCAAAAGATGACACTCTGGCAAATGGCAAGAAAACCAAGGACCGCGACTCCGATCAAAATTCCGGTGGAAGGATCGGGATCCCGGTAATGGGAAACGGAAACGAGGAAAGAGGGAGGGAGAAAGAGAACCGCGTACGTTATCAGAACGTTGATGAGGTCGGAGGGGCATGTAGCGGTGGAGCTGAGTTTACAGAGAATATAAATGACAAGATCGTCAGGCAAGGTATCGAACAAGTCAGACTCTTCGGGAACATCAGGCGAAATCCGCTTCTTTTTCCGGCAAGCCATGTGTTCTCCATCGAAATCTTTCCTCTTTACCACTACTCTCTTTTCCGAGGGCAGAGAGACGTCTCCGACTCGAGGGTAACAAACCCCTCTCCTCGTTCTCATGGCTAAGCTTATCTGAATTCAACCGTTCCCTTCCTCTGTTTGTGTCTCCCTTATCTCTTGTCTTGACAGATAAGGAGAGTAAAAGGCCAGATAGAGCTTTATATAAGAGATACGGAACGGGGAAAAAATTAAAAAGAATAAAGAGAAAAAAAAAAAAAGAAAAAAGAAAAAAAGAAAAAGAAGAAGCCTGAAGAAGGGTACAAGGAGACCGGAACAGGGACAGGGCCGAATGCTTATAAAGAAATCAATTAATAAATGAACGAACAACCTCCCCAACAGAGGAGAGAGAGAACTAGGGTTTAGACTATTTTTCCAGTTCTACCCCTTAAGTTGTCGTTATTGCGGTCAGACATCGTTGACCAAGATCCATCTGTTCGTCGTCGGATTTCTTTTGCTCTCTCTCTCTCTCTCTCTCTCTCTCTCTGAACTGCGAAATTGAAAATCTTGTACTGTCTCTCTCCATCTGAAATAAAAAGGTCACTGATAGTTAGAGGGAACAGAGCTAAAAAGCCTTAACCCTTAAATTTATTTATTTACCTGTTTCGTTGGATACAGGTGGCAGTGGTCGCTCTCTCTAAATATATATACCTGCGGTTTGTGAAAAAAAAAATTATTCGTTTTTTTTAATTTCGGGGCCTAAAAAAATCAACATAAATCTTTTGTTTATATTTTAAAAAAAAACTATACTAATAATGAAAATTATAAATATTTATTTTGTTGGCTGTTAAACAATCAAATGCAGTTATTTCCCGTATTCACCGAGTCCCAACCACGTTTCCGTGGAGGCATCCTAACAAACACGGGTAGCGAATTCTGGGCAACCAGCAACGACCATTGCCGTTTGAAGGTCAAACTCAAAGTCAAATGTATGAATCTGCAAAGAGGTCCAGTTTTTTTTTGGTTCAGTTACTGTTCTCTGTTTTACTTTCCTATTTATATTGAAAAATGATAAATAAGTGACTTTTTATAATATTTTATATTTTAAAATGAATGGTTTTTCATAAAATATTTAATAAAAAAAATCATTTTATAAAAATGCTTTTATTTTGCAACATGTATGGCCGAAATCAGAATTGAAGTCAAATTTTTAGATTTTTGCTATGTACTCTATTTCAAAAGAAATAGACCCTATAGATTAACGTAAGCTAAAATCCAATTCCTAAAACTTTTAATTTTCACAGTATTCACGATAGAGATGTAATTATCAAAATTGATTGGTATATCTTTTTTTCAACTATCTTAATTGTAAAATCTCGCCCATATTATCTAATAAATCATTTCATATTTTCTAAATTTTTACCTATATTAAGTTAAATGAAAAACCCTGAATTTTCAATTAAATAATTCTAAATTATCGTAATTAAGAATTATTAATTGAGTAATTCTACATATTATTATGAAGTACGTAAACATCGTATAATTTAATTTTTTTTTAATATAAATTTTATATTTTATTTATTTTTTTAAAAAATAATTATGTGACGATTACAGAATTCACTATTATAAATATTTTTTTTCAAATTAATTATTCCTAATTTATAACTTGCATACGTAACAAGGTCGGTGCAAGAATCGTGTTTGAAAGCCTTTTAGCTTGGAGATGCAGAAGCGAAAGCCTTGCCGCAAAAATCAGAAACGTGATCCTCCTCTCCTCATCCTTAGCCGTACTGAAAAAGAACACATGCGATTTGCCACTCAAACGTGGATCTTGCACATCACACTGGAATAGCCGTTTTATGTACAGTATTTTATTCAAAACAAAAGTTCGGTTTCCATATCTTATCTCCGTACAGAAATCACTTTCCTTTCTCCGTGAAAGACCCATTTCTTCTTTTCTTGCTTTCTGTAGAGATTATAGGCATATATAGCTTTGAATGGATAAGAAAGTATTTTCCTAGGGCACATACAATGTTCGACCCCCGACTCCCGACTCCTTGCTCTGACCACCGTAGACTCTTCTCCGATCTGTCAATGCTCAGCCCTTGTGACCAATCCAAAAAAAGTAAAGGAAAAAGAGAGAAAGGAAAATTAGGGTTTGGACAACTGATCCTAACCTTACATGTGGTTCTCACTTTAATCCAATGATAGAAATAAAACATAGAGAAATATATAATAGAGAGAGAAAGAAAGAGAGAATATATAAAGGCATTTAAATAGAAAATCCAGCTTAGTTTTCCTAATCCAAAAATTAATATTTTTCGTAAAATTAAGCGTTTTAATAATTATTTCTAAGATAAATAAATCAATTTAAATAAATATAGTTATTAACATAAAATAAAATGACGAATACTAAATAATATTCTTAAATAAATAAAATCATTTAAATAAAATTATTTTCTAAAACCATATAATTTTTTGGGCTCAAAAATTAAAGAGGCTAACCTTTAAAATAATTTTAAACTTTTAAAATATTTGGAAGGTTTTAAAATATTTAGCTCATTTAAAAACCATCTGCTAATTTAAAAACGAGAATTCGAGATATAAAACGATTAGATGAGGCAAGTATAATAATATGTAATAATAATGTATAATACATATAATTAGACAATATAGTATAAGTCTTGAACATTTATTGAACATTTAATGTTGTCCAATAAATTCACTTGGACAGTTATTATAAGTTGCATGTACCTCTCTCTTTAGGTCTTATATAATTGAGGGAAAGATCAAGATAGACGTCTCCAAGGTCTTGAAGGCATATTTATCCAAGGAAAAATTTGCATCATCTACTCAAAATTGATGATAAGAAATCATAACGAGCGCAACAATCCTTTAAAGTTGATTATTTCGTGGAGGAAGTAGGTAAAGTTTCTCATATGTTTTCAATTTAGGGTTAAAAATGTTAAGGCCGTACATTTAAGATACGTTTGGTTTCAAAAAAGACTTTACATGAAGATTTAAAAAAAAAAAAAACTATGTTTGGAACAAGCTCTAAAGATAATTGATAAGATCATTTTTTAAAATATAATAGTATTATTGCATGTGGCCCATATTATAATTAATTCAAGTGTAAGATTCGACACCATAAATAGTGATGGAATCATTTATAATCTAATATAATTTGTAAGTAAGTGGTGCATGTACGCTATTTATGAAAATTAATAAAAGATATATATCTTATAAAATCATTTAGATGAGTTCTTTTTATTCAATATATCTCACGATAGAATACTTAACATCATGGAGGCACGTGCTATCTTTATTTCTTCGTTGCGTATGCCGTATTTTTTTTGGTATTTCTATTTCTTGCACGACTATATATATTCTCTCCAAAAAAATAAAAATAAGGTCATACCATGTGCTGCTAAGATGTTAACAAAACTCGTACAAAAAATATGAATATATACATTTCATTATCTCAAACATTCTAGCGTGTTGAATTCTATATTCCAATATTTTAAAGAATAATTAATGCTAGAAATAAGTCTCAAATATACAAATTTTGTACAAATATTTTGTAAAAAAATGAGGCTTATTATTAAAAGAGTAATGCTATTCATCATCGCAACTTCTATTATCCTTTTATCATCCCATAATATGGTACTAGATGATTGGAGATTATTTATTATATTTCACTTGTAAACTTATAATCTAGTACCACATCATGGGATGATAAAAGTTGAGATGATGAATAGATTTTTTCTTATAAAAAAGAACATATATTACTCCTAATTAGTCATTAAAATATGATCTTGAAGATTGTGGGAACACTTAAAACGACGATAAAATTAAAATTAAGGCGATGTTAGTGGGGTTCCACTAATTTCTAGTCGTCCAAACTCGCATCGTGGGAACACTTCCCCCCATTAAGAATTCCTATATATGTTGGTTGCTTACAAAGACTATGTGCTTCGATTATCCATATAGCAATTGCCATTTTACAGCTCTAATTCTCGCCCCTCTTCTTTGAATTCTCTTGTTTTGACCAAATCATTTCTTTAGGACTACGAACTCTATTAATACGATCATCACTCCTTGGGATTTATTTTTTTTAAAAATTTTTTTTCCCATCGTTTTTATTGAAATTCCAAGGGTTCTAGATTTTGGATCGCGTAAGGATCGCGAAACGTCGGCTTGCTGTCACGTCGCCGTAAAATTAACAAATTCCCTTCACTTCAAACGGTGACGTTCATGATTAATTTTCTATTTCTTACGACAAATAAACAATTTTAAAAACGCTCGACGAGATCATCCGCGTTTTCTTTTTCAAAGAATCTATGCTTATTGCTTACCCCACTTTCCATTGACCGTTTGACGCTTAAAACCGTGACAAGTGGTTTGTTCAGCGTTGCGGAGTGAATTTTTTTACATTTTTATTAATTTTTTTGTATTCCTCCTTACATCACACATATTTTATTTTATTTTTATTTGTAAGCATGTAGTGTATGGATAATTAATAGAATAATTCAATTAATTTAGTAGAAATATATTTTTTTAAAAAGTTATAACATATGTGGTGTGTAATGTACGTAAAAGACTGTGTATCAAAATCCTTTTATTAATATTTAGAAATGTTTTGAAATATCTTTTTGGATGAAAGTTTTTTAAATTTTTATAATTTGGGCGTGTTTTGTTGAAGTAGCCACTAGTTATTTGAGAAGTGCCACAGATATAAATGTATACAAAAATAAATCCTTAAATGACTTGACTTTATTTGATTACTTAGATCTACTTTAAAAGAAAACCTTTAAAATTTAATGCCTTTTGTCAAGTTACTTGATTTTGTGAATTTAATTTTGTGGATAAAAATATTTCTCCTTATATTTATATTTTTGAGGCGAGGTTTTGCTATATAATCTCCACTACATTTCATACTTCATATTTTAAAAAATTTTTAAATTTTTTAATATTTTTAATATTTTTTATTCTTTTGAAACTATTTCAAATTTTCTACTCATTATTCATATAAAAAATATTTGATAAAAGAAAAAAAAACAAAATATGGAGTGTGGAGTGTGGGTGAATAGTAAGAGGTTGTAAATATTTTTTGTTTGACAAATATGTGGCACTCATGTATTGGTTAGGATTAGGAAACTATTTATTTTTTAAAATTTTGGGTGTCTAGTTTTTGTTGGAAGAGAACTACTGCAGATACAAAAAGATTACATAAAAATAAACTCATAAATTGATGTAATTTTATGACATTTATTAGATCTATTTTACAATAAAAATAACTTTATAATCCTATCTATTATATCAATTCACGTCAATTTATGAATTTATTTTTATATAATCATTTTGTGACAAAAGTATTTCTCTTTTTAGAATAAGTAAGGAAATGTTTAGGAAATATATATATCTCCTCTCATCTTGTGTTATTTAAAAAAAAATTAAATATCACTAAAATATAATTTTTTTTTAATTTCAAATTTTTTAATTTTTTTATCCAAAACATTACAACTTTTCAAAATAATTAATGTGAAATCACGTGACTGAGACAAAATAAGCTGTATAAGTTGGGCAGCACAATAGTAGTACGCTTATGTTATTATGATTATTTGTTATCAATTATTATTTTTTAAAACAAATAATTAATAATTAATGCAATAAAATAAAAATAAGACAGGAAAAAGGATAAAGGAGCTTATTTCATACATATAACGTATGGGATAACGGGGGGAGGCCATTCTGGAAGGGACGAGAGCCAGGGTGGGACCCGTGTATTAACTAATGAAAGGGAAGTTTAGGGACTCTGTTCGTGCTGCCAACCTACCAAATTAATAGATAGCCCCTCCAAATCAGCGTAGCCGACCGAAATTGGTTCCGTTATTCGGACTCGGCGCAACCAAAATTGCGTGCTCACTTGGGAAACAATATAATATATATCTTGCCAAGTGTCAAATCCACTGCCTATTCCCATATTTAATATAGAGATGTTAGTTTTATAAACGAATTTCGTGTACATTTTTACGAATGACGGTTTAATATTTTCTTTTTTAATTTAAATTTTAATAGATGACAGTAAGCATGATTATAAAAATATAACTAATATTTTCTTATATAAAAATAAAATTCACTAGATATATTAGGACATATATTCGTTGACAAAAGTTATGTTAACCGTTGAGGGCTCTTGTTGGTAATTTTTTTTTTTACTTTGTGATTAAGTAAGTATTTTTTAATAATATTGTAATTTTTTTTAAAAATTTTTTTAAAAAATAAATAAAAATAAAAAAGTACAAAATGCATTAGCGGGAGCTCTAAAAGGTGGGCGTAAACCCACCCATATTCTTTATATAAAAAAATTATAATCTAAAATGAAAAATAAACTACAATTTATTTTTATAAGATTTCGAATCAAAAATTTCTCATGCTCCATTGTTGGGTGCAAACTGCAAATTAGAACTAGGGGATTGGGATAATGAACATTGCGTGCCTAAATACTATATTGGGTTGCTTGGTTTCTGACTTTGAGATATATACATACACACAACAAAGGGACAATATATAATAAATATAATAAGACAATTCCTCATCACGAGTTTAATAAGACATCTTAAACCTATGATTAGACATATATTAAGTAAAAATTTGGACTTTCCAAATTATTCGAGAAAAAAATAGGCATCATCATGACCTTAATTATCCAATTAATAAGCTTTTTATCAACGACAAGTAGTAGTAGCAAAAAACAGCACGGCATCGATCTAACTTGGTTGGACTATATATCTCAAGTTTACTTTCTTAGTCTCATTTTTTAAATACTTTTATAAACAAATGAATTTTATATGCTCTTAAGTTGCTGAAATTATTGGTGAAAATATATACTACGTACGTACCACATGATGATTCATTGCGCTTGGATATATATATATGTTAATAATTCCGCAAATACGTACGATTTGACATCTTAAATGATCTATCATTACACATATATTAATTTTTCTTATACAATTAATGAAATTAATTGTTTTCTAAGGTCGACCGGCCAATTTAAGTGACAATTGCAAACATGATTAATAATTTATTATGTTTATATATTTAATGATATTATTTTTGGAGGCATGCATATCATCATGGATGCCTTAACTTAAAACGAGTTTAATCAAACTCGCGGGTCAAAGACGTAATACATTTAAATTACATTTCATTTCAATATCGGTTCGATAATCTCGCAATAATTCTTGATCTTTTCCTATTAGATTATGCTTTTATTATTATTTTTCCATTTTCACATTTCTGTAATTAAATGCATGTTTGGGATTGCGGTAAAAAATATAGTTTATAACTTTAGGGCTTATAGTTTATAATTTTTTTTTTTGAAACATTTAGGGAGGGGGGTTTCGAACCCAAGATCTCCATTTTCAAGACTGGGGGTTTATGCCAAACACTTTCAAACACTTTACGTTTGTTTGGAAACAAATTTAAAAAAAAATGCTTTCTGAGGTAGAAATGACAATTATTTAAAATTTTAAAAATTATGACCATATCTTTAAAAGTTTGAAAGTTGTAATTATCTGAGAGTTGTATAAGTATTTTTATCCATTAATAGTCTTTTTAAAATTTGAATTACATTCCGTATCATTCGAAAAAATAGGTTTGAAAAAAAACATCAAAATGATATTTTTTATCTTCAAAAGTACTTTGTAGCTTATTTGAGATGAAAAGTTCTTTAATACGTAACACCAAAACAACTTAATTTTTCTATTAAAGAATTTTTAAGACTATTTAAAAACTATTTAAGACTCTAACACAACTCCAAACAGGCTGTAAGAAATGTATCGGATGCGGATTGAATTAAGGAGCTAATTATTAAAACATTTGTAAATCGAGCCTTGGATTTTGGATTAGAACACGTGGTGGGCTACTTAATTAGCGCCTTAGATAACACAAATTAAGGGTAATTTGGATTTGAAAGCAAAGGTGGAGAGAGGAAGATCAGAGAAATCAAGAGCCGTGTCAAATGCATGCATGGCGTACTCCTACATGCAGTCATGAGTGATCTATCTATACCTTCTCCACATTATCAATAGGGATAGGGAAGAAATCAAATAATTATGTTCCTTTTCCTTTTTGGCAAGGTCTCTTTTAATTTTTACTCAGGAATTTGAAGAATTTGTAATTAATCTGCGTTTAGTCATTCACCAGACATATGGTTATGATAACGAGAGAGAGAGAGAGAGAGAGAGAGATTAAATTGAATCACAAGTTAAGCATGCACGAAGCGACATGCAAGAGGCAAAAGCAAGCTTTAAAACAGATTAGGTGATAGCTTTGTTTCTCGGTATCATGCATATTCATATGAAGTAACCAACAAAAAGCAGTGAAAAGACGCACACGTACAACTTGCACGCTATCTTTGTGTGAATCACAAATTAAAACAAAAAAATTAATTAAGGAAGCGCCGAGATCGATCGAATTTAGCCATCGATCGATGATCATCATCATAAACTTCCCACTTGTATATATATCTGGTGGTTTCGTTTTCACACTTTAATTGCTTGCTACTACTTTCGGCGCTTCCAACTTGCATGAAGCTCTATTTCAAATGCATCATTGAGTGGTAATTTGCTGCATGCGATGAAAGACGTACCTAGCCTCCATCTTTAAACTCCAAAGCTTTTAGTGACTTATATATGCATGTAAGAAATATTTGATCTTATTGTAAGAGATATTATATAGTGGTGATGATGATCTACATATATTAAAGTATTTATTTAACACAAAGTTATGGTTTAGACCTACTCAAATACTAATTAGTACTGTTATATCTCTTGATTGAAGGGGTTCTACCTAGCACTATTATAAATAGTGATGGAATGGTCCTCGGCCCATGACCATGAACCAATAGACAGTAATTCTTACTATTAATATTCCACTACAAGAAATCAGATATTTTTCAACGATTTTTAAATCGTTGTAAAAAAAATCGCCGCAAATAGGCCTTATATGCGGCGATTTTCAATTCGTTGCTCAATTTCAACGTAATTGATAAGAAATTCCGAAGGTGAATGCACTGTTTATTTATTGCAGAGATTTTTTTAACCTATTGCAACGACTTTTTTTCATCGCAACAAGATTTTGTTACTGTAGCGGTATATTATTGGTACTGCTGATATTTCATATATATATATATATAGACATATGCCACGTAAGACAAATTAAAGTTGTCAGAAGCAGATCACTGCATGAACTGTCGTAATATAAGAGTAATTAGAATAATTATATATACAAACTCAATATAAGTCAAAGGGAACCACACTATGAAAAAGAATAAAAAAACTTACTTTTTTTGTGGTATTTACTTTTTTTTACCAAAAAACTTGCACAACACTTATGCATTTGAAACTTATCCGTAATATTAGTCTTAGTAATTATACGACGTGCATGATGGAGCTTTGAGTTGCTGCATAGAGGCTTGAATATTCTGGAAATCCCAATTCTTTTTATATCCTACGTACGTAGTTATTCTATTTTTTCTTTGTCCCCATGGCCAAAAAAAAGACTCGATCGATCAGTAACTTTAATACAGTCACCAGCATGACACTTCCTAGATATATAGGCATTTATATTAATTTGTTTCACTCTTTTACAATTTATCTTATGTTTAAATATTATTTTTTGTATGTAATTAATTTGGTTTTGTTGAAATTATTATATACATGCAATCCCTTATTACGGCTTCATTATATATATATATTGTCAGAGTTGGTTCAAATGAGGCAAGAAAATAAGTGCTGAACAGAAATGAAGAAGAAACAGAGCATTACGGACGTGGGAAAGAAATCCTTCTCTTGATTAATTC
>QEOT01005969.1:0-21966 GCA_003123785.1 Pterocarya stenoptera
CAACCATATTATTTTTGTCAAAAACCTGTTTAACCCAACTAGGCAAACGTGCTTTGCACGTTACTCCTAATCGTGTGTGTGTACATATATATAACTCTCTATTTCTTTTTTGTTTTCACGGCTGGTGAGTCCAAATACACTGCTTAAAAAGCAAATAAATAAATTCATTCAACTATTTTTCAAAATAGATAAACTATAAAGCTAAAATATATTATTTTAAAGTACAACTCACACTTTTTAATCCTTACGAGTTGGCTTAACTTCTAGGACTTTTGTATTTTTTCCTTTCCGTTGTAGTGTTTTTTTTTTTTTTTGGTTGTTTTTTTAGTATCTTTTCAGGTTACATTCCGGAGGATCGCCGTTCAGGTCTTTCTAGTCGCCGCCTCTCTACACGCTCCTCACCGGGAGGACGCCCAGGCATCGATCTTCAAGACCCCCAAATCCAACATCCATCAGAGTTGCGCGTAGCCCGCACGCGAGGGATGAAACTTCTGGACACCGTCGGTGCGTGGCCACCACGCGCCACCGAGGAGCCCTCTGCCGACACCATGCTCGGCTTCTTTAGGCTCCCTGACTCCGGGGCTTCCAAAATTGATCATCTATTTTCCTCCCCCGAGAAACAGTGTTCTGCACACGCCAATGCCGAACCTCTGTGCACTGTTCATCCGGTTTTTTGTTTTTTCTTTGTTGTTATTTTTCGGTAATGTAATTTTCAGTATTTTGTAATTATTTTATTTTTTATGTTTTATTGTTAATTTTGTTGACCCGAGTGTGGTGTTGGGCCTTTGGATCGGACATACTCCGTGGCAAGAACTATTCAAGAGTGTTGGGCGATGCTACGCTTGATATGATGAAAAACTACAGATATCTTGCAAGATGCAATTTTAAGACGGACTATAATTATAGCTCTCATTGGTATTGTCAACATGGAAAAAGAAGAAAAACACTCATATGCGCTAACACCTTCTACCTAAAATCCTCCAAACACAGTATTTTTTTCTTTTAATTTTAAAATTTGTTGAAATGTCTTTAGTTGATGTTTATTGGCTGAATAAATCAACCTTGTGCTTGCTAATTATCATTATTATGTTTTATGTTAGGACATACCAAAAACTGTTCCAAACCTTTCAAATTACATGCACGGTTGGCATGTGCCTGCTTGGTCATCGGCTTTTATTCCATATCTAGATAGCAACCAATATCCAAGCAACATTCAGGTGGTGATGTAACTCGATTCATGTCTTTTTATTATGACTTTGCTTTTTTCTAGAAATTTAATTGATTTCATTTTCGTGCTTCAAGCAGAACATTGGTTACCAATTTCAGTATGGGATATGACCTTTGATTCATTTCTTTACTACAAGCTCCGCAACGAGCTCAAGAGAGGAATTGGAGAAACAATGATTGTGAGTCAAGAAAGTGTAAGTTGACTAAAATTTAAAGTACTTGAATAGTAATATCGATACCACATTAATATTTGAATATTATTCAATACAGATGAAATTTGAGTTGGATGAATCACAACTAGCGCAACTTGACTTACAATATTCTCCCATTTCTTGATGAGTATTTATCACCAGTCTGTTCCAGATAGCTTAACTTTTGACATCAGTGGAACCCAACTCTGATATCATATTAATATTTGAATATTATTCGATACAGATGAAATTTGGGTTGGATAAATCACAACCGGCTCAACTTGACTTCGATGGATCACAACCCGCACAATTACATGGTTTAATTGATGGACACATGACAGAACAAATTTTTGTGTATTATGTATTGGAACCAATGGCTATATTATATTGGGCAATTATTTGTATTTTTTATTGAAGAGAAGTTTATTTGTAGTTATTTTTGGATTGTATGGGAAATTTTATATGTTGAAATATGGTTCCAGGTGCAATTATTTGAGTGTGTGGAAAGACACGATATAAGTGTGTGGAACGACATGAGTGCAATGATATGAGTTTGTGCTAGCAGCTTTACACAATCTGAAATCTGAGTTCATAATTGTTTGTGGTAGCAGCTTTACACAATCTAAAATTTGAGTTTGTGCTAGTAGCTTTACACAATCTGAAATCTGAGTTTGTGGAGTTTGTGCTAGCAGCTTTACACAATTTGAAATTAGAGTTTGTGCAATGATGGGAGTTTGTGCTAGTAGTTTGTCCAATGATACATTGACATAAATGGTAAATAACTTCCGAAATCTGAAATCTGTACACAATATTGACATTGACATAATATGGTGTCACACAAACTGAAATCTGAAATACTATTATACATTAACATTGACATAATATTTGTACACAATATGAAATTTGGAATCTAAATACTTTGATACATTGATACTACATAGCAAATAACTTCTAACACTAGTCCGAAATCACTTAGCTACTACCAAGTAACATGAACAACAATGGCAAAAGCCCAATACACATACAATCGTGTGCACGAATGCCTTATTTCAGCTTGTTTCTCAAAAAGCACCAACTCCTTCTTCACAACCTCCTCATTTCTATTGGATAGCACCATCTCTCTCTTCTCGATCGCACCCACTCTCTTTCGGAGCTCAATCTCCCTCATTTTGATATCGTCGAGTATCTTTTTGAGCTCCTCCTCCTCTCTTATTAGTTCATTTTTTCTTTCTCAAAGTTTTTGCTCTATGTATTGATTACTATCTGCACACTTGAAAAACTTGCAGTATGGTAATCCCTGATCATTTTATACATATTTAAAACATGTTAGATGTAGATAATATTAAGTGTGGGACAATGAACACATATATGAAACGTTGTACGAATGATGAAGAAGGGTCGTCCTGGATTTCTTGCAGTATTTCAGTATTGCTTCAACTTCACAGAAGCATAATGCTTGACTCAAAGTACGTTTAGAAAAGGATAAAGAAGACATTATGATGATGACATTCTAACATGCACCAGATTCACAATGCAGTTGATTGATCCAAACAGAAAAACATAATCTGATTGGAATAGATTCAACATATCAAATACAACAGATATCATTATAAACTGTTAACCTTGTTAAAAATGGTCCCTTTTTCTGTTTGTGATAATTTCTGTTTGGATTGGTCCCTTTTTCTAGGCTTTCTGAATATGTGGAGATTAGCAATAAATGCCAACACCCACAAAGATGATTGATAATAAATGCCAAGAAACCTTGGGTGACCATCAACATGACTCTACTGTGAGATCTGTTTTACCATTACTCAAATAGCCTCAATACAAATATTTGACTTTTGGATAGTTTTTCGTGATATATAATAAAAATGGTCTATGAAAATGGTAACATGTTGTTTCAGGAACATGTGAACTGATGCCATCAATCATCCGTACACTATGACGTGGCGAATTCGGTATGGGCATCACATCACGATTCGCAGCCCCCAGCTTTCTTCTAGTTGTGCTCCTCTCTCTATGGAAAAAAAACTTCACCCGACCTAAATCTCGAGGTGAGAGAGAGATTAGAGAGTGGAGAGCTTTCGAGGAGAGAGAGACGTGGATTGAGAAACAGAATTCTCGAGAAATGGGAAAATGACCAAAGAAAAGAAAAACTAATTGGAGTGCAGTGTAAGGCTGCTGCATAGTAGTACTCCTGTGTTTAAAGTGTACAATGCATAAACAATAACTCTCTATTTCTTATATATATATATATATCTATTCTAGGATAAAAAGCATCTATCGCTTAGCTGATGAATATTAATTTTTGTTCATCCATTGTTTTTTGTTATGCCACTTTTATCCTTTTCTCAAGTGCCTATCGTGTATTTCATCCGTGTATTATAAGGACATAATGGTCTTTTTTGTTTGAGTCTTGGAAAAATGATTTGGTTGATGGATTTATTTGTGTCAATGCGTTGAGCGTTGGAAAAGGGATGGTTTGAGTTTTTGTCAGTCCATTTGGATAAACGTTATCCCTTGGTAAATTTCAGACCACACACACAAATCCTTTGTTTTATTCCCTTGTTCTCTCTCTCTCAACTCAAACCCTCTCTCTTTTGTCTCTTCCCTCTCTCTCTCTCTCTCTCTCTCTCTCTCTCTCTCTCTCTCGATCCAAAACACCGCCCCACATCTCCCCTCCAACTTGCGCTGCCGTCCAGCTCCCTTAGGGGTAGGGGTACGGGTGTCAAATCATGTAAATTATACTTAATGGGTCAACCTGATCATGACCCGTTAAGGATTTCATGTCAAAATCTCAAATCCTAACATGACTCATTAAGATAACGGGTTGCCATGACACAATCCATTTTGACTCGTTACTGAATACGAAATAGATTGACACGATAGGACACGACCCAACCTGGCCCGTTTTAACCTGTTTACGTTAATGGGTTGAACAAGCTTGTTTCAACCCGTTTAACCTGATTGATTTTATATAAATATTAAAATATACACAATATCTCTAAAAAAATAAAAAACTAACTACAATATTAAAGTTACAATCTCAAATATGATAAACACACATTGTAAAACATTAATGTTAAAATCTTAGGTCTAAGGGTATAAATGTAAATTCAAATTTGTTGACGGGTCATAACAGGTTGACCCGTTAGTGACCTGTCGCATTTCTCATGGCAACGCCACCATGAGCCTCACCACCAGAACAACCCCAACGCTGAGATTTACCACCACCAGCCACTGATTTCGACTTAACCATCCCTTAAGCAAAAAATTTAGTTTTTCCTATCTCTCTCTCGCTACTTTTAAAGAAAAGGGTATTTTTTTTTTTTTTTGCATGTTTGTTTTCTGAAAAAAAATGTATGGATTTTGTTTTCTTTTTTAGGTAGCCTACTGAAGGAAAAACAAAGTTACAAGTTTTACGGCCTGAGACATCTTGAACTATTGAGCATATTCTGAAGNTTACATGGTTTAATTGATGGACACATGACAGAACAAATTTTTGTGTATTATGTATTGGAACCAATGGCTATATTATATTGGGCAATTATTTGTATTTTTTATTGAAGAGAAGTTTATTTGTAGTTATTTTTGGATTGTATGGGAAATTTTATATGTTGAAATATGGTTCCAGGTGCAATTATTTGAGTGTGTGGAAAGACACGATATAAGTGTGTGGAACGACATGAGTGCAATGATATGAGTTTGTGCTAGCAGCTTTACACAATCTGAAATCTGAGTTCATAATTGTTTGTGGTAGCAGCTTTACACAATCTAAAATTTGAGTTTGTGCTAGTAGCTTTACACAATCTGAAATCTGAGTTTGTGGAGTTTGTGCTAGCAGCTTTACACAATTTGAAATTAGAGTTTGTGCAATGATGGGAGTTTGTGCTAGTAGTTTGTCCAATGATACATTGACATAAATGGTAAATAACTTCCGAAATCTGAAATCTGTACACAATATTGACATTGACATAATATGGTGTCACACAAACTGAAATCTGAAATACTATTATACATTAACATTGACATAATATTTGTACACAATATGAAATTTGGAATCTAAATACTTTGATACATTGATACTACATAGCAAATAACTTCTAACACTAGTCCGAAATCACTTAGCTACTACCAAGTAACATGAACAACAATGGCAAAAGCCCAATACACATACAATCGTGTGCACGAATGCCTTATTTCAGCTTGTTTCTCAAAAAGCACCAACTCCTTCTTCACAACCTCCTCATTTCTATTGGATAGCACCATCTCTCTCTTCTCGATCGCACCCACTCTCTTTCGGAGCTCAATCTCCCTCATTTTGATATCGTCGAGTATCTTTTTGAGCTCCTCCTCCTCTCTTATTAGTTCATTTTTTCTTTCTCAAAGTTTTTGCTCTATGTATTGATTACTATCTGCACACTTGAAAAACTTGCAGTATGGTAATCCCTGATCATTTTATACATATTTAAAACATGTTAGATGTAGATAATATTAAGTGTGGGACAATGAACACATATATGAAACGTTGTACGAATGATGAAGAAGGGTCGTCCTGGATTTCTTGCAGTATTTCAGTATTGCTTCAACTTCACAGAAGCATAATGCTTGACTCAAAGTACGTTTAGAAAAGGATAAAGAAGACATTATGATGATGACATTCTAACATGCACCAGATTCACAATGCAGTTGATTGATCCAAACAGAAAAACATAATCTGATTGGAATAGATTCAACATATCAAATACAACAGATATCATTATAAACTGTTAACCTTGTTAAAAATGGTCCCTTTTTCTGTTTGTGATAATTTCTGTTTGGATTGGTCCCTTTTTCTAGGCTTTCTGAATATGTGGAGATTAGCAATAAATGCCAACACCCACAAAGATGATTGATAATAAATGCCAAGAAACCTTGGGTGACCATCAACATGACTCTACTGTGAGATCTGTTTTACCATTACTCAAATAGCCTCAATACAAATATTTGACTTTTGGATAGTTTTTCGTGATATATAATAAAAATGGTCTATGAAAATGGTAACATGTTGTTTCAGGAACATGTGAACTGATGCCATCAATCATCCGTACACTATGACGTGGCGAATTCGGTATGGGCATCACATCACGATTCGCAGCCCCCAGCTTTCTTCTAGTTGTGCTCCTCTCTCTATGGAAAAAAAACTTCACCCGACCTAAATCTCGAGGTGAGAGAGAGATTAGAGAGTGGAGAGCTTTCGAGGAGAGAGAGACGTGGATTGAGAAACAGAATTCTCGAGAAATGGGAAAATGACCAAAGAAAAGAAAAACTAATTGGAGTGCAGTGTAAGGCTGCTGCATAGTAGTACTCCTGCGTTTAAAGTGTACAATGCATAAACAATAACTCTCTATTTCTTATATATATATATATATCTATTCTAGGATAAAAAGCATCTATCGCTTAGCTGATGAATATTAATTTTTGTTCATCCATTGTTTTTTGTTATGCCACTTTTATCCTTTTCTCAAGTGCCTATCGTGTATTTCATCCGTGTATTATAAGGACATAATGGTCTTTTTTGTTTGAGTCTTGGAAAAATGATTTGGTTGATGGATTTATTTGTGTCAATGCGTTGAGCGTTGGAAAAGGGATGGTTTGAGTTTTTGTCAGTCCATTTGGATAAACGTTATCCCTTGGTAAATTTCAGACCACACACACAAATCCTTTGTTTTATTCCCTTGTTCTCTCTCTCTCAACTCAAACCCTCTCTCTTTTGTCTCTTCCCTCTCTCTCTCTCTCTCTCTCTCTCTCTCTCTCTCTCTCTCGATCCAAAACACCGCCCCACATCTCCCCTCCAACTTGCGCTGCCGTCCAGCTCCCTTAGGGGTAGGGGTACGGGTGTCAAATCATGTAAATTATACTTAATGGGTCAACCTGATCATGACCCGTTAAGGATTTCATGTCAAAATCTCAAATCCTAACATGACTCATTAAGATAACGGGTTGCCATGACACAATCCATTTTGACTCGTTACTGAATACGAAATAGATTGACACGATAGGACACGACCCAACCTGGCCCGTTTTAACCTGTTTACGTTAATGGGTTGAACAAGCTTGTTTCAACCCGTTTAACCTGATTGATTTTATATAAATATTAAAATATACACAATATCTCTAAAAAAATAAAAAACTAACTACAATATTAAAGTTACAATCTCAAATATGATAAACACACATTGTAAAACATTAATGTTAAAATCTTAGGTCTAAGGGTATAAATGTAAATTCAAATTTGTTGACGGGTCATAACAGGTTGACCCGTTAGTGACCTGTCGCATTTCTCACGGCAACGCCACCATGAGCCTCACCACCAGAACAACCCCAATGCTGAGATTTACCACCACCAGCCACTGATTTCGACTTAACCATCCCTTAAGCAAAAAATTTAGTTTTTCCTATCTCTCTCTCGCTACTTTTAAAGAAAAGGGTTTTTTTTTTTTTTTTTGCATGTTTGTTTTCTGAAAAAAAATGTATGGATTTTGTTTTCTTTTTTAGGTAGCCTACTGAAGGAAAAAAAAAAGTTACAATTTTTACGGCCTGAGACATCTTGAACTATTGAGCATATTCTGAAATTCTGATGAAGGAGATCTTATGAGCATATTCTGAAGTTGTTTCAGTTGTTTGAGATTTGGTCCTATATTTAATATTGTCATTGTGATCTGCAAGCTAAGGGCAGTGGGAATTAGGTTTCCAACTCCAGTTCTTTTGAGACTTCATGTTCTAGTCATGGAATTCATAGGTATTGTGTATTACCTATAAAATAAGTATTGTCTTGATAGTAAATGTGTTAGTAGTCTGTGATGTCCCCGTATTTTTTCTCCATATAGATTAAATACATTAATACTTTCATAGTCATTTGAACCAAGTGTTTATTGTAGATCTTTCTTTTTTTCATTCCCACTTGGTCTCTGTCGATGGATTTGAATTTTGGTTTCTAACAGTACAGTTACACCTCTAGTTGAATTTTGGAGTTTGTGCTTGTGCAGGAAAAGTAGCTTGGGCTACATCTCATCTTAAGGATGCTGCTTTATCTCCTGACAAGTTACGTGAAGTTTATGTGGAGGTGTGTCCATATCTTTTTAGTCCTTCTTTGAGAACTCTTAATTGTGTGAAGTGAGTCTTTTGTGGTTTCTTTTCACTGCCAAAAGAGAGTCATAATAGAAGCATTTGCTCCATAATCCCATACGGCTATTGTTAGGATACTCTTGTTGTAAGGGAATTTTCCCTATTGGGCTTCAGCCTAAAACCCGGTCCAAAGGTGTCCATACCTGCGTAGGGAATAGAGGGTCTACTAGTACTAGGAAGGGGCGTTGAATAGACGACAAGACTGATCAGCCTCACATCCCATGGCCATCTTCAGAACCCAGGGACCTGCACAAAGCACAACAAAAAATACGGAGGGCACTCGATCTATCGACACCAGACCATCTAGGGCTCATATGGTCCAGACGCACGGTTAGGGAACCATGTCGCATTAATGACACTACTGCTAAGTTACATGCCACATTTATGGAGCTGATGCAGAGCCACACCGCATTAACAAGGATCTGACAATGGATACGGAAAATAAGGCACAAACTTTGTGGAGAAAAAGACTATTTGCACCCTCCCTAGACCACGGTATAAATAGCTAGCCCCAGGTATCGAAGAGGATTTCTGATCCCTAGACTATTTTACTTATTTACAAAATTTCAAGAATATTTACTCTAACTTTGACATCAGAGGTTACCCAACTCCTACGCCACCTTTTCCAAGTTGCACTTCTCTCCATCTTTGTAGGCCCGCTATTAAAGACCTGAGTTGTCAGAACTTAGCCCAAAGGCGTGCGAAACAAGACGTTAACTGTGGCGCCATCTATTGGATCTGTTAGTATGAGGGAGTAGGAAGGCCGCAGTGGAAGAAAACCATACATACGCAGATAGAGCGATGCATCCAAAGGAGGATACTGACGCTCTGCCTCTAGCTACAGATCGTGCATAGGTCATAAGCGAAGTTCGAGATGACCAGGAGCTCCGGATGGCTAAACCAATCAGACCCCTGGAGCTTGTTACTCTTCACCCGGATCGACCAAAAGCTACAGTGACAATTAGTAGTGAAATGACGTCTAAAGCTCGAGACGCCATGCGGCAACTCCTCGCCGAGTATCTGGATGTGCTCGGATGGAGCCATGGGGATATGTCTAGGATAGCGCCTAAAATCATATAGCGCAGCTTGATTGTGGACCCAAAAGCCAAAGAAGTGCGGCAGAAGCAGTAGAGCGTCAGTGCAGAGAAGAATGCCGCCATAGCCAAGGAGGTGGACCGATTGCTGGGTGTGGGGTTTATTCGAGAAACTCACTACCCATAGTGGTTTTCTAATGTAGTACTCGTGAAGAAGCTGAGTGGCAAATGGAGAATGTGCATCGACTTCACAGACCTTAACAAAGCTTGCCTAAAGCATAGCATCCATCTTCCTCTCATCGACCTCGTTGTCAACTCGACGGTGGGTCATCGCATTGTATAACCAGATCTATATGAGCCTCAAAGACGAAGAGAAAACTTGGTTCAACACGGACCGAGGCCTGTGTGCTGGCGATGCCCTTCGGTCTTAAGAATGTGGGGGCCACCTACCAGCGACTGGTCAACCGTATCTTCAAAAACTATATAGGAAGGAACATGGAGGTCTACGTAGACAACCTGTTGGTCAAAATTAGAACTTTAGATCAACACTTAGACGACTTAAGGGAGGCTTTTGCGAAACTACGTCAGTACCAAATGAAGCTGAATCCGGCAAAATGCACTTTTGGTGTTGGATAGAGGAAGTTCTTGGGGTTCATGGTATCCGAGCATGGAATTGAGGCCAATCCAAGAAGGTGGAGGCCATCCTCGACATGGCCCCTAATAAACGAGCAATTATGTTGTTATTAATACTCTCAGTACACTGGGTAAGAAAGCTTTATTTGTTAAAAAGAGTATTAATCAAACACAATATGGTACCGAACCTAGGGCATGTGAAATGACTATTTACTCCTGAAAAGAATGAACATGGGCTCAGGTTATTGGGCTTGAATAAAATCTAAACTAACTAAAGGTATACACTGCTGGAGTAAGGCCCACGTAAGTTGACCCAAGAAGAAGAAAAAGAAAAAAAAGAAAGCTTCAGGCAGAACCATCGAGAAGAAAGAAAGAAAGGAAAAGGGCGAAATGGTTCTGGAGCATGCTGGAGGAAGGAGAATTAGTGGCACAGAGAGAGAAAGAGAAGCTAGAAATGGGTATAAAAAGGGGCAGAAATACTAGAGAGGGTGTGTTGATTTGGAGCAAAAGTCTGTTTCTCTATTTTTACATTCCGTAGCAAATCATCGAAAGATTTTAGGGTTTTTCTTGTGTCGATCTTTCACATTCATAATGGGGAAGATCAACTAAATCTTAAACTTGTGTTGCGGTAAAAACTTTATTTTGTCCTCAATTTTTGCTGGATTTTTGTAAACATTCTATGCTTCCTATTGTTGAGAATTAGATGCTAAAAATTAAGAGTTTGAAAGATTTGCTTGCTCTTGTTCTATTGTTGACATAAGGCACAACATAACCTTGAATTAATCAAGGTTTCTTTGAGCCAAATGTTAGAGTAAAATCTGGTTGTAACTACAGTGAGGAATTTTATAAGTTTTGCATTAGAGAAGTTAATTTTCTAACTACAGTGAGGAATGTTACAGTAAAATCCGGGCATATAGGGGAGCCGAGGCCTGATACCCCCGTATAGAGAAGTTAACTTTTGCATTAGTGGTAACTACGCAAAAGTTACACCCCTACTTTCAAGCTAACCCAGTATGAGTCCTCACAGAGACTCTTCTAAAGAAAATATGCAACGACCAGATGCCTCAGGCCAACTTATGAATTGGGCAGTGAAGCTAAGCGAGTTCGATATTGATTACACACCATGGAACACCATAAAGGGGTAGGTATTAGCAATTTTGTCTCTGAATTCAACGGTTTCCCAGCAGAGAACGATGATGCATGTCCTGTAAAGCCCTGGCAAGTATTGATGGCTCATCTTGCCGGGCTGGAAGAGAAGTGGGAGTGCATATCATGGCATTCAAGGGAAAGGATCACAATTACGCCATTAAGTCGGCATTCAAAACAATGAATAACGAAGTAGAGTACGAAGCACTGCTTTCAAGATTACAGGTGGCCAGAACTCTACGAGCCACCAAAATCAAAGTATGGGCCGATTCTCAAGTGGTGGTGAATCAAGTGCGAGGACAGTTTGTTGCAAAAAGCGAGAAGTTGATGAGATATCTGGCATTGGTAGAAGCTAAGTGCCCTCACTTCAAATACTTCTAGATTCATCAAGTGCTGAGAACAGAAAATCAGAAAGCGGACAAGTTGTTTCGAGTCATGTTCGGACAGGAGAACTCCCTCTACCAGAAAATACGGTGACTAGGACAGTGGAAGTACCTGCTGTCGGAATCAAAGTAATGGAGATATGGCCAACTGCCCTAGATTGGGCAGGGAACATAATCAGGTACTTGGAAACCAACAAGGTACCCGAAGGCCGACAGGAGGTGAGGAAGATCAGAAATAGAGTGGCACGCTATTCAATGATCGAGGGAGTCCTATACCGCCAGGGTCACTCGATGCCTCTTTTAAGGTGCATTTCCTCAAAAGAAGCGCAGTACGTGTTAGCAAAAACACACAAGAGAATTTGTGAGAATCATTCGGGAGGACAAGCGCTAGTTGGAAAGGTGATGAGAGCAAGTTATTACTGGCCTTAAGCCTTACGAGACATCAAGGATTATGCGTGTAAGTGTCGGAAGTGCCAAGAATACACCAAAACTCCCCGTTGCCCACTTGAGAAGTTGATGTTGATCACATCGTCTTGGCCGTTTGCCCAGTGGGAAATCAATTTGGTTGGACCACTTCCCCAGGGCAAAAATGGGAGTCAAGTTCGTGGTAGTAGCCGTGGACTACTTCACCAAGTGGGTCGAAGCTTAGGCCCTAGCTACTATCACCGCAGGCAATATCACACGGTTCCTGTGGAGGTCAGTAGTTTGTAGGTTCAGCGTCCCGCACACCATCATCTCGAATAATGAAAGACAGCTCGATTCCGACCATTACCGAAGTTGGTGTCAAGAATTGGGGGTCGAGTTCCAATACTCGTACCCAGGACATCCTTAGTCCAACGATCAAGTCGAGGCGAACAACAAGACGCTGATGGGAATGCTTAAAAAGTGACTCGATAACAAAAAGGGAGCATGGGCAGAGGAGCTCCCCACCATGCTGTGGCCATACCGAGTCACAGTAAAAATGCCGACCGGGGAAACTCCCTTCACCCTCACGTACGGTCACAAGGTGATGCCGCCAGTAGAGATTGAAATCTCTTCATATAGAATTCAACACTTTGAGCAAGAGTCCAATGATAAACAGCTAGAAGAACAACTAGTCCTGCTAGAAGAAGTCCGAATAGAAGTCGGGATAAGGACCGCAACCAACAAAAGAAGGGTTGAGAGGTGCTTTAACAAGCATGTGCGGCTGATAACATTCAAAGTTGGAGACCTGGTACTCAAAGAAACAAGAACTATAATGCAAGACGAAGGAAAGCTAGGCCCCCGGTGGGAGGGCCCATGCGTGGTCACTGCCACAAATCGTTCAGGCTCCTATCGCCTCAACGCGCCAAGCGAACTCCTTTACAAACAAATCGACACACTCTATTAGCAAAGTCAACACCGCAAAACGGGAACTCCAACAATGATTTACCTCCCTGCGAGATAAAAAGGGAAATGAAAGGTTGCCTTATTCCTTTTGCAGAGGAGTGCGAGTCAGTCCTCGACCACCCGAAGACAAAAGCTTACCTTCCTCGTAAGTGTCAACGGGCGGGAGGTTTAGTAATAGACTGCCTAAACAGCTTACCTCCATTCGGGACACCATAGGGAAAGGTAGGGCTAAGGATTGCCTAATTCCTATTGTAGAGGAGAGCAGGTTCAGCTTCACGGCTACCTGAATAACTTACCCCAACCCCCGTTGCGACGAAGTGTGGATTAGCACCAGCCTGACCCAAATTTACCCTTTCCTGTGATGACAACGGGCAGGAGTGGGTCCAGAAAAGACTGTCCGAGCAATTTATCTCCCCATGAAGGACGATAGGAAAGCAGGCGGCTCGACCTCCTCGTATAGAGTGGATCAACCACATTGCTGTCTGAATTACCCCTGCAGAGCAATAGAAGGAAATGTGGGCCTAAAGGTTGACTTATCCTTCCCGCGATGGAATGGGGGGTTAGTCCTCAGCTACCTGAAGGAAAAAAAACTTTTACCTTCCTCATAAGTGTCAACAAGCAGTAGCAAGTTTAGTAACAGACTGCTCGAACAACTTAGCTCCCTACGGGACACCATAGGGAAAGGTAAGCCTAAAAGTTGCCTTATTCCTCCCGTAGAGGAGAGTGGGATCAGCGTCACAACTACCTGAATAACTTACACCGAATGCAGCTAAGACGAAGCGTGGGACCAGTGCCAACCTGGTGCAAAATTACCCTTTCCTACTGTGTCAACGGGCGAGAGCAGATTCAGTAACAAACTGCCCAAACGACTTACCTCCATGCAGGATACCATAGGGAAAGGTAGGCCTACAAGGTTGCCTTAACCCTCCAGCAATGGAGAGAGGGTTCAGCCTTGAGGCTGCTCGAATACTTATCCCGATCCCTGTCGTAGCAAAGGAGCGGACTAGCTACGACACTATCCGAATTACCTCATCGAGGGTAAAAAAGGCGGTTTGGTGTGCGGCATTCTGACCTTTTCCCGACAGAGAGCGAGCCAAATCCATGTACTGCCTAAATAATGGAGCAAAGAAGGAGGACATTGCGAGCACAAACAACGGTGGCACAGAGCGTCAAGACAAACATCATCGACAAGCATCATGCCGCACAGGTCGAAGAGCCCAAGTACGACGAGAAAAATACAGAAAATGCCCACACTGCAGGCGAAGTTATGAAGCCTTGGAAAGACGAACACACAGCAAAGACTGCCAAAAAGAACACAAATCGAAAGACCGCCAACTGGCGGGGTCGTCAATTTTGACCGAGCACTAGCAGGGTGGATCGCAGGAAACGCTGTGCGGCGAACCCTGGTGACCAAGCTCTACCCAGGCCGGCCCTTAAAAGCAAAAGGATAAAAGAAATACAGTGGAAAGAATGTGGAAAACACATACCTGGATATAATCAGCCAAAGATAATTTTATTAATCACTGAGAACTACAAGGAACAAGTTACATCATAAAGCCCAGAGCTCCAAGGAACAAGCTTCATTAGGAGACCCTATATCTTCAAAAAACAAGTTCCAACACCAGCCCGTAGACCTAGACAGTAAAACGGCCAAGGATAATCTAAAAGGAGCAGAAGACTACACTATTCTCGAACAGATTTGAAGCAGGATAGGCAGAAAATCTCCTACAACGACGAAGATACCTCCAAGAATTGGAACATCTCAAAGTTGATTTCTACAGTGAGAACTGCTTACCAAATGAAGGCCATTCACCAAAAGGGGTCTAATGAGGCAACTAATTGAGTCGTACGGTGATGACATCATCCACAAAACTTCTGAGATTGCCCGCCGGCCACGGAGCATGGCTTCAAAGTTGAGCCCCGTAAGCAAAAGGGCGAGAATGAGTGAGGCACAATAAGTAAAAGGGTGAGAACGAGAACAAGAGGTTTGGGACCCCAACAATGGAGGATTGGCAAGGCGATCTACCCAGAAAATCCGCCCTCAACAAGTGGGGTCATTCCCCGCAGGACCATTGCCGAGTCCACTAGGAATCAGACTCTTCCCAAGGATGTCACAACGTCGTAGAGACTCATTGTGTGGGGAAAAATCCCTCCTTGAGGTCACACTGAGGGTTTTGAAGAATGTGAGTCTTCATCCGCTCTAAGCCTTCTGTGTAGCCAAATTTCCACGCATCATAGTGGACACCACAGACGTGAGACAACTCTTCCCGTATACCTCGGAGGGTAACTTCGCGGCCCTTAAGGACCAACCTGTTCACTTCCAAGGCAGCCTCCACATCTTTCCTTCGCTGCCTTTCCTCCTCCAGGGCTTTCCTCTTCATCGTCGCTAACTCGTTAAAATTTTGAACTTGAGTCTCGAGCCATTTGATCGACTGACTATTTGTGTCCCGCTGCCGATGCAGCTCCTGGACATTGGCTTGTAGCCACTCAAGCTCCGACTAGCACTTGTCAAGGGAGTACTTCAGTATATCCCTCACCTCGCAGGCAAGCAAGGCCTCAATGCAGAGCGCGCCGACCTCCCCCTTGGATTTCCTCAAGTCGGCTAAGGCTTCCTCAGCTACCTCTTTCTGCTTCCGCTCAATCCAAGGCCACCTGAACCAGCGAACGAAGGTCCTAGTTTTTGTTCCTTAATTCCCTTGGCTGTCAACAATGAAGGTCGCCAAACGCTCCAATTCCTATCACAAAAAGCAAAGTCAAACCTGGAGAAATAGAACACAAAGAAAGTTTGAGGAATCTGCAAGTGAAGTTTTACACTTGCAAGTAGCCTCTAAAGTCTATCCTCCATCTTGAGGAGTAGGCAAAGTGGTCATTCGAAGGTCCACCGAAACTTCTTCAATGGCTTCCTCGCCTTTCTCCACGTCAAGAGCACCAGGTGCCATGGCTTCATCGGCCTGAACATCTCTCCATCTCGACGCCCCCCGGGAGGGTGACTTCGGCCACACGGGCCACCTCAACAGCGACCCCTTGAATCGAAGTTACAGCTCACGCATGCACCCCCGCGCGCCCTGGGTTGGGGGCAACATCCTCCAAGACTTCTTCCCCCTTCCCTCAATAGGCGGACTAGGAAACAATTATGGGCAAGCAGCGCAACCTGGTTCATTAGACTGCCCGTATCAGAGCGCAAGTTGGCCGGGGGAACCAAGTAAGGGTGAAGACTGTCCTCCGTCAATGGAACCTACGAAGAAACCTTACCCAGATGCGCCTTCACCCAAGCTCGCACGATCCCAAGCCTCAAATGTGCCGGCCCTTCTGCACAATGTTGTGAGTAATGAAGAACTTGCGGGCCGTGAGATCAGGGAAGTCTGATCCGGCCTCTTCGAAAGCGCAACTCCAGATGATGCACCACAAGACTAAAATCCTTCACGCAAAGGGAGGAAGCTGAGCGGGTGCCAACTCAAAGAAGCCCAACACTTCTCGCATTGGCCTGCAAAAGGGGAACCTAAGGCCGCAAGAGAACATGCTGGGGTACATAGCCATGTGTCATAGTCATCAGAATCCACCGCTCCATCGGTTGGGGAAGGTACTACGAGCTCCACCTTCGAGGGGATCCTGTAAGTCGTCCTCAACTCATCCAGTTCGGCGGAGGTCACCACCAATAGTCATGAATACCAGGCGAAATCATCTAGGATGGAACCGCCACGACCAACGGCGGCATGAGCACTATCAAAAGACCCCACTCATCCTACAGAATGTGAAGATTTCTTTGAAGCCATGAAAGATGGAAGGAAATGCAAAGGAACTGCGAAAGAAAAGAGAAGAAGGACTACAAACTCAAGGAGCAGGAGTCATGGAATAACAGAAGAAAGAAGAAAGGCCGGGTGAGTGTAATGGGATTTTCGACATGGAATAGGGTCCTTAAATAGGCGGGGTCGACGTTTGACCTCCCAAGGTGCCATAACTCCGCATATCACCATGTGTCCCTCCCAAGTACCAGAATCCATCGATTATCACAACCACTGTAGAGTATATCTGTTGATACGATGTGTGAAATTAATTGCTACATAAAACAAGGTCATCATGCAGAAATCGAACAGGGACCATTCAATGCAATTACGTGACTGACGCCGTATTGACACGTGGGTGAAATGCAGACGGTCGCTCGACATGCGTCAAAGAGGACCGAGGGATTTAGCAGAATAAAGGGTTAAAAGAATAAAAAGAAATTCCCCTTGGACCCGTTAGAGAGGAATTGGCAGTGTAACTGTAAGGGGATTTTGTCCACTGGGCTTCGGCCCAAAAACCCAGTCCAAAGGTGTCCATACCGGCGTAAGGAATAGAGGGTTTACTAGCAAGGGGCTCCGAATAGATGACAAGATTGATCAGCCTGACAGGTCGTCTTCAAAACCCAGGGACCTACACAGAGCACAACGAAAAACACAAAGGGCCCTCAATCTATCAGCACCAGACCATCTACAACTCATATGGCCCAGACGAAGGGTTAGGGAATCACGCAGCATTAATGACACTGCTGCTGAGTTACACACCACATTTATAGAGCTGAGGCAGAGCCACACCACATTAAAAAATTCTAACAGCAGATACGGAAAAGAAGGCACAGACGTTGTGGAGAAAAAGACTATTTGCACCCTCCCCAGACCATGGTATAAATAACCAGCCCTAGGTACCAAAAAGGCTCTCTGATCCCTAGACTCATTTACTTATATACAAACTTCCAAAAATATTTACTAACTTTGGCATTGGATGTTACCTGGCCCCTAGGCTATCCTCTCCAAGTTGTACTTCTCTCCATCTTTTGCAGGCCCATTATTGAAGACCTAAATTGTCAGAACTTGGTACAAAAGTGTGCAAAACACGATGCTAACACTTGTGATATCCAAAATTTGTGTTTTGGAAACATTAAACAACCAGAAACTTATGCCTATTATTTTATGAAAATAATCATTTTATGATATCAAAAGAACTATTTTTGTGGGCAACCCTCCATATTCTGTAAAGGTAACTTCTTCGCATTGATTTTTGTGTGCGTGCACTACAAATTCTAAATGTACCATCACTGAATTTGGTCATCTTTTCCCTTTTTTTTTTTCATTTTACTTGATGAACAATTTTTTCAGTTGTTTTTTTGGCATTGACAATCTGGGATCTATCATTGAAGCAATTAGGGTCATTAGACATTTGAGTTTGAGTTTGGGAAATGGTATTGCTTACGTCTTGTTTAAAACAATGGTATCATCTTTATCTCAAAACATTTTTTTTTTAAAAAAGAGTTGGGGCCACATGTCCAAGAGTGACCCCTCCCCAAGTTTATTCAAATACACTCAATTCTGGCAGAAGAGTACCATGGTATAACCAAACATTTGGGGTTTACAAGATAAGAATTGAAAAAACACCCAAAACCCAAGTGTAAAAAAAAACAAAAAACAAAAACAAAAACAAAAACAACTAACACTTCATAACCAAAGACCAACAATAATCCAACGAAAACCAATCAAAAAAAGAAGCAACAACCATCACAGGATACTAACTTATGAGGGCATAAAGGCCCATTTTGTCAACTTTCAATATCCCTTTCAGCTTGTGGGGAACATCATTGAAATTTGTCCATGTTCCAGATTTTTTATCCGAAGCCCAGCGAGCTAGAAAATCCACCCCTACATTACCTTCTCTAAAGACATGCATAATCTTAATTTCCAATGTAGACAGAATGTCTTGTATCCTGTCCCAGTAATCTTCAAGGTACCATATGCTACATCTTCCTTTTACCAACCAATTAATGACTAACAAGGAATCCACTTCAATCTCAACCTTTTGAACTGCCAATCCTTGCAATGCTGTAACCCATAATATAAAGCTCGTAGTTAAGCTTCATTATTAGGTCCAACAGCCATCTCTTTCGCAAAGGCCCAAATCAGCCATCTCTTCAAGTTTAATCTCAAAACTTATTGTTAAATAAAAGAAATTAATGTGCTCTATTGGTTGATGCTTAATGAGCCTTTAAACGTCTAAAACCAAGGTAGTGAGGGCTTAGATGGAATTTGCACATTATTCTTTAATTCAAATTGAGCTACTCTTAAATTGAGCTGCTCTATCTTAGTTGATAAGACTGTTGGAAGAGTCAAGAGCTGGACTTGTAAAGCCCTTTCCTATGCTAGTAGGCTTCAACCGGTAAACTCTATCCTATCTTCTATCCAAGTTTACTGGTCTTCTCTCTTCGTTCTTCCTATGGGAGTTATCAAGCAAGTGATACATGATTTTGGAGGATGGGGTCGTGTATTCGAGCTTCACTCCCTAAGCGTGCATCCGAATGGGGTCGTGTATTCGAGCTTCACTCCCTAAGCGTGCATCCGAAAGGTCCTGCCTTGGTGATGTTTCGAATCATCAAAAAATCTTTATATGGATTGAAGAAAGTGCAAAACTGTACGTGAGGTTTTTTAATAGTGAACTTTTGCAACATTTTGCTTACTACTAAAGTTGTAAAAGTAACTTCCGCTGGCTATTTAGTATTAGTAGTGTGTTGTGTCATTAGCTGTATACATTTTCTAATGCTGAACATCCATCAGAAAAGCTTTAGAGTCTTTCAATATGTTGTTATTTAGAGTCTATGGACAAAGAAGGGTTAAATTTATCCCTCTCTCATAGCATATTTAGTGATGATTACAATGCAAGCATTTTGTGTTGCTAGGTGATCATTTGATCTTTTCATTGTTTATGGACATATGTATATGCAGAATTATATTACTCTCTATTCCTTTTTGTTTTGTTTTGTGCACTATTATATTTTTAATTCATAGCTCTTTACATGGTGAGTCCAAATAAACTGCTGAAAAAAGGCCAATAAATAAATTCATTCAACTGTTTTACAAAATATATAAACGATGCAGCTAAAATATATTATTTTAAATTACGACTCTCACTTTTTAATCCTTACGAGTTGGCTTAACTAGGACTTTTTTTTTTTAATCTTGATTGTATTCATTTCATGTATATGATTCGAATTATTTTAAGTGTAAATGATTTATAGGAGTCATCAGACAAGAGAATTTTCTTTTAAATTATTTGAAGTTGCACTTACAAAAACCTTTTTACCAATGAGTACCGCACGCTTAGAATTAATGGAGATTTTATTTTTAAATATATAGTTCTATTTTAAAAAAAAAAAGTAGGACTCACACTTTGGGGTGAAGAGTTAGACCGAAACCGATCCAAGGGTATATATATATATTCTATTATTTATATATATATATGAAATTATGGTAAGAAATGATGTTTTTTATGTTAAAGTTTTTTATTTTTAGGCTTAATTACACTTTGTCCCCTCGAACTTTTACTCAATTCACAATGTGCCTTCGAAACTAATAATCGCATCAAAGTGAACCCTCGAACTTTCAAAACTTCTCAATCCCCCCTTTCCTCAACCAGCAATGTCAAATCTAACAAAAATTCACTACAAAGATGTAATTTTTATCTAATTTATTATCATTGACTATATAAAATATAAAATAATATATGCTATCAATTAATAATAAATCATTAATCATTAATCATTAATCATATATAAAATTATTTTATACCTAAGTTGCAAGCAAGTATAAATAATCTATATACACAATGAAATTATTTGATATTCATTAACCATATATAACTGAATCAAAAATTTTATTTAATGATTTATGATTTATTATTAATTGATAGCATATATTATTTTATATCTTATATGGTTAATGATAATAAATTAGATAAAAATTACATCTTTGCAGTGAATGTTATGCACATGAGCAGCATATGTAATGAATTTATGTTAGATTTAACGTTGTTGGTAGATGGAAGGGGGGATTGGGAAGTTTTGAAGGTTTGAGAATCCACTTTGATGCAATTATTAGTTTTGGAAGCACATTGTTAAATGAATGACAGTTCGATGGGGCAAAGTGTAATTAACTTTTTTTTTAATCTATATTAGAGGTTTCGATAGTATAACTCTATTAAAAAATATATTATTTAAAAACTATTTGTTATTTTATAAACATATGTTTAAAGGAAAATGATAGTATAACTATCAAATATACCCACCAAACTTGCCCACTCATATAATTTTATTTTTTTCTATTTTTTTTTTATTTTTTTTAATGGTTAAGGATGTGACTATTGGTGAATTTTTAGATTTTTTTAAATTTTTTCTTAATGGTTAAGGATGTTTAAAAAATGCTTAAAGAAAAAAGAAAACTCATTTGTACTAGTATGCACATTTGGTAGACATATTTGGTAGTCACCCTAGAATTTTCCAGGTTTAAAACGTTTTAAAACTCTATTATAGTTTTTAAAAAAAAAAGAAAGATAATTGTATCTTTTATATATATAAATATATATAGGTAAAAAAGATAGCGTTAACACAAACTTTAATTTGGTAGTTTTTAAAAAATAAAATTTTAATTTCTTAAGTGCATAAATTGCATCTTATAAATTTATCAAACATATTATTATTTTTTCAAAAATATTTAAATTATTTAAAACACCTTTGAAAGTTATAAACTCAAATCGAGATTGTCAATACGACCTCTTTTGGGAATCCATTTAATCTCATTTCATCTCATTTCATTTTCAAATATCACTCAAATACAAACACTTTTTAATTTCAAATTTTTAACTTTTTTATCTAATCATTACCCAAGCATTACAATTTTCTCAAATTTTCATATAAAATACAAAAATTAATTCAACCTTTTCAATTGGTAAAACAAAAATAATATTAAGAAATAATATTATAAACAATATTATAATTTTATAATATTTTATTCAATT
>QEOT01005969.1:26905-83457 GCA_003123785.1 Pterocarya stenoptera
CCCCCTAAAGTTGATCATGTCTTGGCATCTTCATGACTTGCATGCAGGTGACGCGGCTCAAATGCGGCGGGTTCATCTTCGCACTACGCCTCAACCACACGATGAGCGATGCCGCTGGTCTGGTCCAGTTCATGACAGCCGTGGGCGAGGTGGCGCGGGGGGCGCGCGCCCCTTCCGTCTTACCCGTATGGCAGAGACATCTCTTAAATGCGAGGGACCCAACATGCTTGACATACAAGCACCGCGAGTACGACGAGGTGATCGACACCAATGGTGGCACCATCACCCCGCTCGAGGACATGGCTTGCCGCTCCTTCTTTTTCGGCCGTACCGAGGTGTCTGCCATCCGTAGGTTTGTGCCGCATCACCTGAGCCAGTCCACCACCTTTGAGGTGATCATCGCATGCCTTTGGCGATGCCGCACCATCGCACTCCAGTTCGACCGCAACAAGGAGGTGCGCATGATGTCCCTCGTCAACGCGCGTGGCAAGTTCAATCCTCCGTTACCGAGCGGTTACTACGGCAACGTTTTTGCATACCCAGCAGCAGTCACGACTGCCGGAAAGCTCTGCGAGAACACTACTAATAATTTGGCTTATGCTTTGGAATTGGTGAGGAAGGCAAAAAAAGAAGTGAACGAGGAGTATATGCGGTCGGTGGCAGATCTAATGGTGATCAGAGGCAGGCCAGTCCTAACGGTGGTGGGGTCATTCCTTGTGTCGGATGTGACACGTGCCGGGTTTGTAAAGGTGGACTTTGGGTGGGGCAAGCCAGCTTATGGTGGACCAGCCGAATGCCTTATTGGATGCATTCCTAGAACGGGGAGCTTCTATATTCCTTGTAAGAACAGTAAGGGAGAGGAAGGGATAGCCGTGGGAGTTTGCTTGCCAGCCCCAGCAATGGAAATATTCGTCAAGGAGTTGGATTTCTTTCTGCAAAACATGCCGGAGAGTGGCAAGAAATCCACTTTTAATGCGTCTAAACTGTAAACCCAACTCATGATTATTAACCTAATACCGAAGCTGCACATCCAGAAAATGCCAAGCTACACAATCCACATCAGAAGCTCTAGAAGATTCCAAAATTCCTGCTTTTTGTATTTTACTGAGTCTGTTATAATAAACTTATATTCTGTATTCTGCCTTTTCCACATCAGCACCTGTGCCTATATATGCAGTGCACTACTCGATCAATATATGCAAATACATAAATATTCAGGAATCTGCTTTCTTCTTTTTAACATAGTATCAGAACTGCTAGACTAGCAGTCTCTCTGATCCTTTCTCTTCTTCTTTTTTTATCATGGCAGCTAAGAGCTCAACGCCTCTCACTCCTCCTTCATTTTCTCATCTTGTTACTCTCAAACTTAACTCAGAAAATTATCTTTTATGAAAGTTCAAATTACCACTTATCTTAGAGGCCAAGACCTCTTTTCTTATGTTGATGGTACACAACATATTCCACCCAAGATACTTTTTACTGAAGTGGATTCAACATCAAAGCTCAACCCAGCCTATCAATCCTGGCAAAGAACCGATCAATTCATTCTGAGTATACTCTTTTCTTCCTTAACAGAATCTCTCATTAGTCAAGATATTTCTTCAAAAACCTCACGAGAACTGTGGGTTTCTCTAGATTCTATGTTCAGCTCTCATTCATAGGTAAAGGAATTTCAAATCCGCTTCCAGCTTACAAATCTGAATCGTGGTGATCAATCCATCTCCGGATTTTTCAATAAATTCAAGTTACTTTTTGATACTCTTGCTGCCACAGGAACTCCCATCTCAGACAAAGAGTTTGTCACATATCTCCTCAATGGCTTGGGCCCCAACTATGACAGTTTTGTGACCTCAATCACCACCAGAACAGATCCCATTACATCTCATCAACTCTACCATCTTCTACTTATCCATGAAAGTCGTTTAAACCATCCATCTCGCAGCTCTAGTCCCTAATCTCCATTTGAACCAACAGCTAATTTTAGCTACAGTAATCAACGCGGCACGGGTACCTATCGTGGAGGACAATAAGGTCGCTCACGAGGAAGGTTCCCTTCCAACAGAGTAAGGTCTTCTTCACATAACCAGTCCCATTTCTCTTCACCCAACCAATCAAACCATCACGTTTGTCAAGTCTGCAGTAAACCAGGTCACGTTGCTCTACAACGCCATTTTAGGTTCGACCATGCATACCAATATGACCCTCCTCAACCCTTCTCTGCCAACTATTCCTCTCATTCGGCCATTCCCGATCCCACATGGTACCTAGACAGTGCAACCACTCATCACATAACACATGATTTGTCCCATCTCAATCTTTCATCTGAACCATATACTGGTACTGAACAAATGTGAGTTGGAAATGGAACTGGTCTTCAGATTGGCCATATCGGTGACTCCTCACTCTCACTCAATTCCTCTAACTTTTCATTACATAAACTGCTTCATCTACCTTCAATAACCAAGAATCTTATTTCGGTTTTACAATTTTGTATTGACAACTCTTGTTTTTTTTTAAATTCTATGCAACTCATTTTTTGGTAAAGAACAATTGGACCAAGCAGCTCCTCATCAACGGTCCAACGCATAATGACCTCTACTACTTCCCATTGCCTCTGCAATCCACATCTCCGTCTGCTCATCTGGATGAAAAAGCCTCTCTGCACTGTTGGCATCAAAGGCTTGGACACCCGGCTCTTCAAATTGTCTCCAGAATATTGCGCTCCACTTGTTTTCCGTATTTCCCCAATACTTCTTTTGTTTGTTCTCACTGTCCTTTGGCTAAAATTCATCAACTTCCTTTTCCATTGGGCTCCATGCAATCTATAAAGCCCTTAGACATGTTATGGGCTGATGTATGGTGCTTGACCCCTTTTGTTTCAAGAAGAGGATTTAAATATTATCTTTCTATTGTGGATCATTTCACCAGATTTACATGGCTCTTTCCCATCAAAAATAAATTAGATGTACTTACTGTTTTTACATCCTTGATAACCTTTGCTGAACGATTTTTTAACACTAAAATCATTACTATCCAAACCAATGTTAGGGGTGAATTTCGACCTCTTACAAAACTTTGCAACGCTCTTGGTATCGCACACCGCTTCTCCTGTCCTCATGCACATCAACAAAATTGCCTTATTGAAAGAAAACATCGACATATTGTTGAAACCGGCCTCACTCTCTTAGCTCAAGCCTTTCGTCCCTTTTCCTTTTGGGATGATGCTTTCGAAACTACCACTTATCTTATAAATTTGCTTCCCACACCTGTCTTGAAAAATCATTCTGCTTATTTCATGGTATATCATAAACCTCCTGATTATTCCTTTTTAAAATCTTTTGGTTGTGAATGTTGGCCCAACCTACATCCTTCCAATCGCCACAAACTCAGTTTTCATTCCACATCGTGTATTTTCTTAGGATATAGTCCCTCTCACAAAAGGTACAAATGTCTTGATAAAATCACAAATAGACCGTTTATTTCCCGTGATATGATTTTTAATGAAAACAAATTTCCCTTCAGAAAACACATCACTCCTCCCAGGCCCATTCCACAAACTGCATACTTACCTTTTTTTCTTAACTCTATTCTTGGACCTCCACCTTCTAATTCCCGTGGGCCCTCCCAAACCTCCCAGCCCACTTCCCATTCTGAAACCTCCTTGTCCATTCATTTGCACACCCGGCCCGCACACACTTCACTTCCTTCTCAGACTCCATCGTCCTCTTCCCCGATATTTCCAGAAAATCCTAACTCCTCACCTATTCTCTCTTCTCCTGTTGAATCTGAGTCTCAACCGTTCCCTCATCCTCCACAAATAATTTTCCCTCGATCCCCCATCATCACCAGGTCAAAAACTAATTCTTCCAAACCTCGTATCTCTACCGACGGCATAGTTCCATATTCAACTCATCAATGTTCAATGTCCACTGTTATGGTATCGGATGAACCCTCCTATCTTTCTGTTGCATCCAAATTTACCGAATGGCAGGCTGCTATGTCTAAAGAATTCGAAGCCCTAGTCAAAACAAAAACCTGGACCCTTGTTCCCTCTTCCTCTGTTTCTAATGTTGTTGGTTGCAGGTGGGTGTTTCGAACTAAGCTGCGACCAGATGGGTCTCTTGAACGGCGAAAAGCCAGACTCGTGGCTAAGGGTTTTAACCAGCAGCACGGTATTGACTATACCGAGACCTTCAACCCTGTGGTAAAACCTTCAACTATTAGACTCGTTTTGTCTATTGCTGTTGCTAGAGGCTGGTGTCTTAGGCAAATTGATATACAAAATGCTTTTATTCATGGAAATCTCACTGATACAGTATTCATGCAACAACCACAACGATTTATTGATTCTATGCAACCTGATTTTGTGTGTAAATTACACAAGGCCATTTACTGCTTTAAACAAGCTCCAAGAGCTTGGTTCTCAGAGTTAAGTTCATGGCTTATTGACTATGTTTTTTGACTTCCAAGGGGGATCCCTCTCTGTTTGTGTTACACAAAAATGATCTCTGCATTTTTATTATTGTGTATGTTGATAACATGATCATCACATCATCATCCTCAAGTGTTGTTGAACAATTAATTGTTTCTCTAGGACAGGTTTTTCCTATGACTGATTTGGGACCCTTATCATATTTTCTTGGATTAGAGCTTGATTATCTCTCAGATGGCCTCTTCATATCACAAAGAAAGTGCATCTCTGACTTATTAAAGAAAACCAGTATGCTTGGTTCTAAACCAATTTCCTCCCCAATGTCTGCCTCTACCAAGCTCTCTAAATTTGATGCACCCTTTTTTGAAAATGCCACTTTATTCCGAAGCATAGTTGGCAATTTACAGTACATTTCCTTAACGCGACCTGATGTGTCATTTGCTATTAATAAGGTCTGTCAATTCATGCATGATCTTAAAAATACCCATTGGACAACAGTCAAAAGAATACCTTGATATCTAAAATCTACTATTAATCATGGGTTATTTTTAGCAAAAAAATCTGGTTTCACCCTTCATGCATATTCAGATGCTGACTGGGCAGGGTGCGCTAATGATAGGAGATCTACAGGAGGATTTTGTATTTTCTTGGACAATCACCTAATTTCTTAGAGTTCTAGGAAGCAACACACTGTTGCTCGTTCTAGCACATAGGCTAAGTATAAGTCTCTGGCCAACACCACTGCTGAACTCATATGATTGTAAACATTAATCAAAGACTTTGGTTTCTCACTCTCACAACCATCTGTTTTATGGTGTGACAACTTCGGAGCTACATACTTGAGCTCAAATCCTGTCTATCACTCCGGCACCAAACATATGGATGTGGATTTTCACTTTGTCAGAGATAAAGTAGCTGCCAAAACTCTACAAAACCTTTAATTGCTTATCATTTCTTCTCTCTTCGATCGAGCCTAAATGTGATTGACACCCCATTTGACTCGAGGGGGCGTATCAAGCTAATACTAGAAGCTGCACATCTAGAAAATGCCAAGCTGCACAATCCACATCAACAGCTATAGAAGATTCCACAATTCTTGCTTTTTGTATTTTACTGAGTTTGTTATAACAAACTTATATTCTGTTTTCTGTCTTTTGTACATCAAGCTCTCACGGCACCTGTGCCTATATATGCAGTGCACTGCTCTTGTAATTGATACGATCAATATATGCAAATACATGAATATTCAGGAATCTACTTTCTTCCTTTTAACACTGATCAGCGTACGGCCGTTGGAAAGCAAGTCATTCAAATAGAAGGTGAAATTCAAAATATCTTGTGCAGCATTCCCCATTTCATCATGAAAATCCTAGTCTTTACCGAGATTACATACTGAAAGCAGGTATGATTTTTTTTACAAATCATATATAATTAAAAATACAAAATGGCGACGATATCGATGTAACGAAATGAAATTGAGAAATCAATAAGACCATCGGACTGGAATCTAGAAAGAAGGAAGAAGGACTAAAATCTAGAAGGAAGAAAGAAGGACTACGTGACTTTGTACATCGGATTGAAACCCAAAAGGAATGAAAAAAGAAAGATTGAAAGCCAGAAGGAAGAAAGGACTGCGTGACTAGGTTCATCAGACTAAAATTGGAAGTCTGAAAAATGCCAAATCCATTTCGAAAGCTTTACTTGGTTCATGGGACTAAAATAGAGTGAAATGAAACATTTCGAATGAAGAAAATTTGGATTGAATAATGCTAAGTTATGAAACATTTGAATTTTTGTTCTCCCAAACCCATGTTCTCCTAACCTAATAAATCTTGCAAAAATGACAACAAATTATGTGTGGTAAGGCGGGGTCGTTTGGATTCAGAGATGAGTTGTGAATAATAGTGAGATTGTTGAGATGAGATGGTTTTTGAAAATGTTGTGCTTGGATTGGTAGTGAGTTGGGATGATTTTAACTTTTTGGAGATGAGATAGATTTGGGTCCTACAAATTATTGCGTAGTGTTTTTAATAAATTTGTTTTATTTATAAATATATTTATTCCTTTAGTAATAATAATTTATAAATTACCTACCCAATTTTTTTTATAACATAATTCATAATAATATTTTCCAAATTACAATATTTTTTCTAACGGATTTTTTTTGTAAAATATCAAATAAAAATTGATTAATAAAAATTGTTTTAAAATGATTTTTAAATTGTTTCCAAAATCGTTAAATAATAATTTTGACTATTATATATAAAATAATTTTTTATTTTACACCCGTGTGAAGGGGGCTGGGTGAAGGGGTGGGTGAGGGCCTTCGGAGCATTCATCACACCACAATCCCTTAGAAAAGTAAAAAGCAACGGTCAGTAAGTTATTTTGTCGAATATAAAATCACATAAAAAAAACACCAGATAACAATAATACACCATTTGAATTGGAGAAGAGTTTACTGTATGGGATAAGTTGAGATGTTCTAAAGTTATCTTCGAATCCAAACCATGCAATTTTTTAGTGGTAGATATCATTTTGGCGTTGTACCTTCTTTCTTTGTATTTCTGATTAGTTTATACTTCCCTACAAAGACATCTACATATTTTTGCATTTCTTAAGTAAGATTGAGAAATATGAGAATGGCAATGAGAAAGTAGAGGAAAGAATTACGGCCAAAATTCAACATATGAAAACGTACACAAATTCTGTGTAGTAAGGTTTAATTTTTGAGTGGTAGATATATGTGTGTTTTTTAGAGGGAATGGGACGCACGGAAAGGAAAAAACTTGAGGAAGGAAGAAAGGAAAAAAACTTGAGAGGAAAAGGGAGAAGACCATCGGATGAAAGGAGAGTAGAATAAAAATAGTGTATTTTAACAAAATAAAATGCAACCTTTAATTAAAGGAAAAGACCATCGCGTGCTTCATCTCATCGTCTTGACCATTTTATTTAAATAAAGTGAAGATTACCCCGCGGTTGATTCGTTGAAGAAAGCTTTTTTCTATCCAAAATCGTCAAGTCATTTGTCAAGTAATTATGTACTTTTTTTTTTTAATAATAAAAGTAATTATGTACGTGCTCCTTTACTTTAGTATTTTATCGATTATTATTAGAGTAATGATACACACACAACACACTACACAACAATGTTATAAAATGAGGGTATTTTTATAAAACGTTGTTACTTTTATAAGATATTTTACAAAAATACCCCTCATTTAAAACATAATTGTGTAAAATGTTGTAAAAAATATTGTATATAGATCATTTTCCTTGTTATTATGCCATACACCTACTTTTCTGTTGGATGTCCCATCAATCATGTTGTAGTGGTTATCAGTCAGTGTACCCATTTGCAATTTATTATTAGTTTGGTTTAGTTACACAAAATTAAATTAGTTTAAATAATTATTATATTTTTTAAAATTTTAACATAAAATATAATAAATAATTTAACTTTTTCAAATCTTAAAATAAAAATGATATTTAAATTTTATATTATATTAATATTTTATTTAACTTTCAACAAAATATCTCATCTCTCCTCATCTAAATTGCATAACCATATATATTTTATTTATTTTTATTTTCAATTTTTAATTTTACTAAATTAATTATATTTTTTTATTCATTAATCCTACACTACATAATTGTTAAAAAATCAAAATTATATATAATATATGATATATGAATAATAAATAAAATTTTTCTATTTCTTTTAGTAACGTTAATATAGGTGTAGACTGCGAAATGTGTATCTTTCTAGAAAAAGAATAGCGTGCTCTATAGTTAAAAAATTAATTTTTTAATGTAAATTTTATCTTTATTTATATTTTTTAAAAAGAATACCCGACACTTATGTATTCTATAATTGCAAATATAATTTCTCCTTTTTTTATATCAGTCATTCTATTTTCTATTCATGAACTCAAATTCAGATAACAATTGATTTTTAAGATTTTATTTTTCACTTTTTTTAAATTAAATTATGCATATAAGTATTTATAGGAGTAATGTTAGATATAGTCTTAGAGTGTGACAGTTTCGCGTACTCTTGTTGAAAAAAAATAGAATCTATTATTAAAAACTAATTTTTTTGATATAAGTTTCAAATTTACTTACTTTTTTTTTAAAGTGAACAAAACTTACATACCACTATAAATATCATTTCTCATATTAAATATGTTATCAACATAAACTTATCAATAGAATTGTAACGCTAAACTCACGAGAATAGTATAAGAAAAAAAACTACAAGACATAATTATTGTTCACTATTTGTGTTAATGAAAAATTATATTCAGCAGTTGGTCTAATATTTCTACACCATACACTATGACATGGCGAGTCCTATTTGGCGTCACATTACAATTCGTAGCCACCAACTTTCTCTTCTGGTCATGCTCCTCTCTCTATGGAAAAACACTTCACCCAACCTGAATAGAGAGAGAGACGTGGATGGAGAAAATCAATTCTCGAGAAATGGGAAAATGACCTAAGAAAAGAAAAACTGATAGGAGTGCAGTGTAGGGCTACTGCATAATAGTACTCCTATGTTTATAGTGTACAATGCATAAACAATAACTCTCTATTTCCTATATATAAATATATATATATATCTATTCTATAATAAAAAGCGTCTATTGCTTATCAACATTTATGAACAATAATTTTTGTTCATCTGTTTATTCTTCTTTTTTTTTTTTTTTTTTCTTATGTCGCTTTTATCCTTTTCTTAAGTGCCTATTGTGTATTTCATCCATGTACTATAAGGACATAATGGTATGTTTTGTTTGAATCTTGGGAAAAGAAATTGGCTGATGGATTTATTTGTGTGTCAGTGCGTTGAGTGTTGGGAAATGGATGCTTTGAGTTTTTGTCAGTCTGTCTAGATAAACGTTATCCCTTGGAAAATTTCAAACCACACACACAAATCCTTTGTTTTATTCCCTTGTTCTCTCTCTCAACTCAAGCTCTCTCTCTTTTCTCCCTTTCCTCACTCTGTCTCTTTCCAAATCCAAAATGCCACCCCACATCTCGTGTTAAATATACCAACATTAAAATCTCAACAGTATCAAATTTGATAAACACACAATTACATAAATATGATAAACACACATTGTAATAATATTAAAGTTACAATCCCAAATATGATCTCACATTGTAAAATATTAATGTTACAATCTTAGGTCTAAGGGTATAAATGCAAATTCAACTTTCTTAACGGGGTTATAACGGGTTGACCTATTAGTGACCCGTTAAGCAATCGTGTCTTAACGGGTCAATTAGTTTTGACCCAAACCAGTTAAAGCCAAACCCAAATCTGCTTTTATAGTGTTGGGCTCGTGTTGGGCTAACGAGTCAAGTTACATATTGCCACCCCTAAGTAGAGGTAGATCTCTCTCCTCTCTTCCCTTTCTCTCCGCGTCATCTTCTTACCCTCCACTCTCCCCTGTGACGCTCCGACTCCCACGTACGAAAACCTTGAGAATCGTGATGTCGGGATGATGACAACACGAGTCACGCATCCCAACGATAAGTACCAAGTGTGTGTACATGCAAAGGTGTACAACAAAAATGCAGCGGATAATATAAATAAATCAACTAAATACCAGAATTTGTTTAATACAAATATCCAAAAACAAAAGCATTTTAAAAGCAATATCACTGTCCCATAAAAATAATACAAAGGCTGAAAATACAAATACAAGTGATCCTAGATCACTCCTCCGGCAGAGCCAAATCTTCAGGCTCAACATCTGCATCATCAATATCAAAATCTGCGATACCATTAAATGATACCGCAGGTAAGTTATAATCCAAACAACCCAGAGATAAAAATACATTAATCCAACCAACCATGCATGCATATGATGCAATATGCATGAAATCCAAAAAATATCATTTTTTTCGAAAATGAATATTTTCCAAAACACGCCAAATCCCATTTGGCCCAAAACATTTCCATCAAAATAATTTCCATCATTTTCCCTAAAAATCGCCCAAAACATTAATCCATCATTTTCCCAGAAAATGACTCACACAAAAGCCTTTATCCAACACACGTCATTTTCTGAGAAAATAGCCCATTATCTATTTTATCCGTATGCACCATGATCTCTCCTAGAGACCATCCGCATACCCTGGCTTCATAACGAGCGATGCCCAGTTCCGCACCCAGTGCGTTCGTTGCCAAGTATCCTCTAGCCCTCGCCAACAGAGGGGCCACGGAGTCGGCACGAGAGCTTTACCATTCCGTCCGATCTTGTTGTCGCCCGGCGACAATCCATGGTACGTCACTCAGTATATTCCGCTCCTGAGTGCCCAGAGGAGCTCTACCGAGATAATGCCACATCTCAGCTTGGGGTCGTGATACACACGCACCCAAAATCCTTTCCACATGAAAACCCAGTATTCAAATATCCACATGAACATGAATGCAATTATACGAAAACCTAGTTTTCAATTTACAAACATGAACATGCGTGCACATGTAATGTACCAGACACAACATAATTATCCAACAACCAACCAATCCCAATATAGACAAACACACAAACAACTTTATCCTCCAATCCATCCGACCCCCTTACTCCTCAGACTCAATCCAGAACAACAAACCAGAACACAGTGAAATGAATTAGTGCAAAAATATATTTAAATCTCAAAAGTGATTTGGAAAAATACTTACAGCACTATAATATAATTTTCAGAGAATTACAGGTGCGCTAGAAGCGACAAAACAGCAACTGAGTAGTGCAAAATGCACTGTGGCTATGGGTCAAAAATAATGAATTTTGAACAGGGTCAAACGAAGACTTAAGAAATCTAATCTAGGGTAGGGCTTGGAGAGGTTGGTGAAACTAGTGGTGGTAGCCTTTGGCCATGGGTGGCGGCTTAGGTGGCGGTTTAAGGCAAAAAAGAGTCAAATCAGAGATGTAGATAATGGGGCTTCACCGGTGACAGATCAGAGCTAGGGTTGGGTCCATTAGGTAGCTGGGAGGTCGAGGAAGATGTAGTGAAGAATGGTGGCTGGAGGTGGCACAACGGCGGCGCAGAAATGCAAGGAATGCCGCGGCTTCAAGTCGTGCATGTGGGTCAACGGTGGCGCGGGAGGGGCTGGGGTTGGTGGTGTGAGGTCGCCGACCGGTGGGGAAGATTGTGGGCTAGGCAGTGTTGGACACGATGGCTTGCGGTGGTGCCGACTGGGAGAAGGAGATTTGGCCAAAGGAGAGAAAGGGAGAGGCGCGCGCGGGAGGAGAGAAAATAAGGAGGAAAGAAAAAGGAGAAGAAAAGAAAAAGGAAGGAAAAAGAAAAAGGGAAAAAGAAAAAAGAATGGAAAGAAATGAAATCCAATCTTCACAACTTGAATCCCAAAAATGATCAAACGAAAAGAATTTAAAAACTGTAAGCTAAATAAAATCATTCAAACGCAGTGAAAAGCTTAAATAAAATAATAATAAAATCCCTCAACAATAATAATTTCTAAAACCCATAGACAAACTAATTTAAATTAAAGATCAATTTAAACGCAAAACAATAATTAATATTAAGAAAGCACATTAAAAATAATTTTCACAACTTAGAAATATTACAAAATAATATATCAAAACTCCCATAATTTAAAACAAGAGAACCAATCTTTAAATTAATTAAAATAATTCCTCAATTAAAATACACTAAAATACGGGGTGTTACATCCCTATTGTCGTTTGCACTTTTTTTTATTTTGTTTTACTCAATCACAACCCCCTCATCACCACAATGGCGGCGCGAGACCCTCATCATCGTCACGCCGACCCAAGCACCGTTGTCGCACAGTAAGCTTCACCACCAAGCCAATTGGCCACCATTTTGGCCCTTCGGTTCCTTTATCAAAACTCATGCCCAGCCCCGTTGCACTTCTTACGACAACGCCACCGTGAGCCTCACCACCAGAACAACCCCAGCGCTGAGAACTACTACCACCAGCCACTGATTTCAGCTCAACCACCCCTTAAGCAAAAAATTTGGTTTTTCCTGTCTCTCTCTCGTTGCTTTTGAAGAAAATGTTTTTTTTTTTTTTTTTTTGCATGTTTGTTTTTTGAAAAAAGAAAATGTATGGATTTCATTTTCTTTTTCGAGCAGCCTGTTGCAGAAAAAAAGTTACAAGTTTTACCGGCTGAGACATCTTGAACTATTGAGCATATTCTGAAGTTCTGCTGAAGGAGATCTTAAAAGCATATTTTGAAGTTGTTTCAGTTGTTTGAGATTTGATCCTATCGTATAGTATTTAATATTGTCATTGCGATCTGCAGGCTAAAGGCAATGGGAATTAGGTGTCCAACTCCAGTTCTTTTGAGACTTCATGTTTTGGTCATGGAACTCATAGGTATTGTGTGTTGATTAATCACCTATAAAATAAGTATTCTCTTGATGATAATAGATGTGTTAGCAGTCTGTGTTGTCCCTGTATTTTTGCTCCATATAGATTAAATACGTTCATACTTTCATAGTCATTTGAACCAAGTGTTTATTGTAGATCTTTCTCCTTTTCATTCCCACTTGGTCTCTTGTGGATGGAATTGAATTTTGGCTTCTAATAGTACAGTTACACCTCTGGTTGAATTTTGGAGTTTGTACTTGTGCAGGAAAAGTAGCTTGGGCTACATCTCGTCTTAAGGATGCTGCTTTATCTCTGGACAAGTTATGTGAAGCTTATGTGGAGGTTTGTCCATATCTTTTTAGTCATTCTTTGAGAATTCTTAATTGTGTGAAGTGAATTTTTTGTGGTTTCTTTTCACTTGCCAAAAGAAAGTCATAATAGAAGCATTTGCTCCAGCATCCCATACAGCTATTGTTAGGATACTCTCTGATATTCGCAATTTATTTTCAATATTGGATCCACTTCTTTTTTTTTTTATACTTATCTAATATCTAAAACTGTATTGTTTTTCCTTGTTGGTATTTTCTTCTATGTGAACGCAATTTTATTTCTCTATCATTCTAGCTTGTTGGCTCTTGTCCTTCAAACACAGCCCTAGATGGCGCTGAGTGGTATAAAAGTAATTATCTATGTTGCTAACTTCAATTACTTGGGGTTTAGGCATAGTCGAGTTGCGAAGGCTCGATCTTTTCCTATCACATGCAATTTTTTAAAATGATAAAAAGGAAACTAGGTATATAAAGGGGTTTTTAAACAATTCTTCAGGTGCCATCCCATAGATCTTTTCAAAGACGTTATTTTTTTTTCATTTGTCGACAGTTTATATATACATGGAATTTGTGTTTTGGAAACATTAATCATGTCCTGACTACCTAAACAACCAGACACTTCTGCCTATTATTTTATAAAAGTAATCATTTTATGATATCAAAAGAACTGTTTTTGTGGGCAACCCTCCATATTATGTAAACTAACTTCTTCGCATTGATTTTTGTGTGCATGCACTGCAAATTCTAAATGTATTGTCACTGAATCTGGATTTATTTCCCCCCCGGCCCCCCTCCCCTCTTTTTTTTACGGGATGAACAATTTTTTTGCAGATCCAGCATTGAAGTAGTTAGGGTCATTAGACATTCTCATTTGAGTTTGGAAAAGGGTTTCTTACGTCTTGTTTAAAACAAGGGTTATCATCTTTTAATCTCAAAACTTATTGGTTAATTAAAAGAAATTAATGTGCTCTATTGGTTGATGCTTATTGAGCCTTTAAACATCTAAAACCAGGATAGTGAGGACTTAGATGGAATTTGCACATTATTCTTTAATTCAAATTGAGCTGCTCTTAAATTGAGCTACTCTATCTTAGTTGATAAGATTGTTGGAAGTGTCAAGAGCTGGATTTGTAAAGCCCTTTCCTATGTTGGCAGGTTTCAACTGGTAAACTCTATCCTATTTTCTATCCAAGTTTCTATCCAAGTTTACTAGTCTTCTCTCTTCATCTTCTTATAGGGGTTATCAATACATGATTTTAGAGGGTGGGGTTGTGTATTCGAGCTTCACTCCCTAAGCGTGAGTCTGAAAGGTCCTGCCTTAATGAGGTTTCACATTATAAAAAATATCTTTATATGGATTGAAGAAAGTGCAAAACTGTACGTGGGGTGCTTTAGTAGTGAACTTTTGCAACATTTTTCTTACCACTAAAGTTGTTGAAGTAATTTCTGCTGGCTATTTATAAGTATTAACAGTGTGTTGTGTTATTAGCTGTTCGTGCACATTTTCTATGGTTGAACGTCCATCGGAAAAGCTTTAGAGTCTTTCAATAAATGTGTTTTCATGGTGGTTGTACATTGTGCAATGCTTGACTGTTAAAGTCTTGGTTATGCGTTCTTTGAGTGGGGTTGTAGTATTTATTGCGGTGGAAATGATGCTATTTTAATTTGTCTATGTTATTCTAATGTATCTTGACTTTAATTTTAAACTAATCTTTTTGTTTTCTAATGTATCCAAATATGTAATTATATATTATACTTTACTGACATATCATTATCTAAAGATATTTAACCTTTTTTTTTTTTTACAAAAACTTGGTTAATGAATAATTTAATGCATATAGACAAAAAAGCAAACTTTAGCCTGATCTATTTAAATATATATATATATATTTATATATAACTCTCTATTTCCCTTTTGTTTTGGTTTGGGCGCTATTATATGTTTAATTCACGGCTCTTTACATGGTGAGTCCAAATTGGGGCGGCTAAATACAAATTGAGATTTAAGACGAATTTAAGTAAGTCATTCGTAATTATAATACAATAAAATATAAATTATTATATTGAATATTTTCAAAATTTTCAATAAAATAATTTTTTACATAAAATATTTCAATACAATTTTTGTGAATTTATATTTACAACAACGTCTTAAAATGATGTCTCAATGTAGATCTTGTGTCTCAATTTAGTAAGATCTTAAAAAAAAAATTAAAATATAAATGATTCATTGTATTACTTATCAAAAAATAAAATCATTGTATTAAATATTAAATTTAGTATTATGGGGCCTTGCAGACATTGAAAATTATATAAATTATTTAAAATTTTATTTAATGAAATGGTTTTAATTTTTTTTAAAAATAATTAAAAAAATATATACTTTATTTTTATTTTTAAAGGCCTTAAATAAGATAGGCCTTAGGCAATGGCCTAAATGCCTTACCATTGAGCCCTAGTCCAAATAAACTTCTAAAAAAAAGCCCAATAAATAAATTCATTCAAATGTTTTTCAAAATATATAAACTATGCAGCTAAAATATATTATTTTAAAGTACAACTCACACTTTTTAATCCTTGCAAGTTAGCTCATTTCAGGTATACGATTCGAATTATTTTAAGTGTAAAAGATTTGTAGGAGTCATCAGGTAAGAGAATTTTGTTTTAAATTATTTGAAGTGGACTTACAAAAATACTCTTTACGAATGAGTACCGCACCCTCAGAATTAATGGAGATTTTGTTTTTAAATATCTAGTTCTAGTAAAAAAAAAAAAGTAGGACTCACTCAGGGGTGAAGAAGTTTTGGTTCGGACTAGACTGGATCGAAATTATGAGTGGTCAGTTTCTATCCTACAGTTGGAGGATCGAATGAGTTTTGGTCCGGTCCCGGAGTATATGATTTTAAGATCAGACCAGACCGAAACCGACCGAATAATATATATATATTTTAAAAATATTTATATATATTGTTTTATTTTATATAGTAGTTATATAAGTTAACTACATAATTTTCATTTAATCTATTATCATTGACCATATAAAATGTTAAATAATATATGTTATCAATTAATAATATATCATAAATCATATGATAATATATGTAGATACATAATATATTCATACATACTTTACTATTTACACTTAATTAAAGTAATTAGGTAAATGTTTTTTAAATACCTAAGTTACAAGAAAGCATAAATAATCTATATATAATTAAATTATTTGATATTCATTAACCATATATAAAATATAAGACATTATTAATAATTATGCATAGTAAAGAGTAAAGTTTAAGTTAGTAAGTATTAACTATCAACATCATAAATATAATTATATCTAAATATTTTTTTTATGAGTTAGTTACATAATCTATATTAATAATTCACTTAATTTTAATTTTGGTAATTTAAATAATTTTTTATTAATTTATTTTCAAAAAAATGAAACAAAAGAAACAAAATAACTAAGCCGGATAAGACCAAACCGATAGTTAACAGTCTGGTCCGATCCACTAGGAGTGATTGGTCCGATCCGGTCCAGGAAAATGATGGACAGAAAGTCATCCCCTAGACCGGACCTGATCGATTTATACCCTTACTCACACTTGTATATATCTATAAAACTTTCATCTCAACTATATTTATTCACAATTCATTAAAAAAAACAAACTCAAGTTTTCACGTCCAAACATCATAATCATGTCATAAGAACTTTGTAAATGAATCATGATAGGTACACTGAATTCGTATTTACATACGAAACATAAACAATAATTTTTCTGTTCTAGTTTGTTCATTGTCCCATGTGCCAAGAAGTTTTATTTGCAAAATACATCTAATTATAGTTTTAAATAGGGGCCCCATAAAGGGTTGCCTTGTCCCTCTCCCCGCCCTCACACGGGGGAGGGATGGTTTGGGTCGTCCCCCGTGGGCAAGTGCCCCTTCAGAATACTAGGGAGCGAATTGATCCCCTCGGGCATCTGCCCCACCCCGCCCACGCATGGCAAAAAACAAATAGAAAAAGCTAGAATGATTTTTTAAAAAATCAAAACAACAACAAATCCACAAACCATCCCTAAAATCCATAGATTTATAATCCAATAACAAATCCAAGAAATTACAAACAGTCAAGCACACAGTAAGACCAAGGCACAAGCACGAGGAGATGAGTAAGAACGACGGGGGGAGAGAGAGAGATAGAGAGATAGAGATAGAGACAGAGAGAGGAAAATTAGGATTTTTTTCATTTAAATACACTCATTCGTGCGTATAAAATGACGATGTTTTATACTTACGAATTTGTTTATATATATATATATATATATAATCTTGGGCTGGGCGAATGGAGTAAACCCAAGGCGGGTATGCCCAACCCTAGCCCTGTATCCCGACAACTAAAAGCGTCAAGCATCTGTTCGCATGCCCTCCGTAAGTACATGTTTGAAATTATGATAAGAAAAATGATGTTTTTTATGTTAGATTTTTTTTTTAATCAATATTATAGCTTTAAATAGTATAACTTTATTAAAGAATTATATTATTTAAAAACTATTTGTTATTTTATAAACATATGTTTAAAGGAAAATGATAGTATGACTATCAAATATGGTCACCAAACATGCCCACTCATATATTTTTAATTTTTTCTATTTATTTTATTTTTTCTTAATGGTTAAGGATATCACTATTAGTGAGTTTATATATTTTTAATTTTTTTCTTAATTGTTAAGGATGTTTAAAAAATATTTAATATACTAGTGTACACATTTCGTAGTCACCCTAGCATTGTCTATATTTAAAACGCTTTTAAACTTTATTACGATAGTTTTTATATAGGTAAAAAAGATAGCATTAACACAAAATTTAATCTGGTATTTTTTAATAAATAAAATTTTAATTTTTTAAGTGCATAAATTACATCTTATAAATTTACCAAACATATTATTTTTTCAAAATATTTAAATTATTTAAAACACCTCTAAAAGTTATAAACTCCAACCGGATAGTCAATATTGCCTCTTTTGGGAACTTACATAGTCTTATTTTATCTCATCTCATTTTCAAATATCACTAAAATAGAATTACTTTTTAATTTCAAATTTTTTTTTCTAATCATTACCTAAAATACAAACATTTTATAAAATACAAACACTTTATAATATTTTATTCAACTATTTCTCTCTCTCTTTTTCAAAATCTAATAAAATATATTAATTCAAAAGATTTCATTATTATTCACAAACTATTTCATTTTTATTGACGGATTTTTCATATCTATCTTGGTCACCAAACGAGGATTTCGTTTGGATACTAAGAGTATCTCAGATGATTTATAAATAATAGCGAGAATAGTAATAAAGTAGCAATAAATTATTTATAAATATTAATAAATAATAATAAAATAATAATAAAATAATTTAAAATATCTAAAAACAATTATACTACAAGAGCATTGACAATGGTATAACCAAATGCAAATGCAAAATCACACGCTTTCGAGGTTGCCTTTGTCATTTAATAAAGAATCACACATTGGATTATGCATCTTTTAACAAAAATAATAATAATGTTTTATTTTATTATTATTATTAGTTATTTTTCCTAAAATTAGTTTTTTTATATATTTTGCAATTAAAACCCACTATTAATTTTTTTTATATTTCCCAATTAAAAGTATTGGGTGAAAGAGAGTAAGTAGTAGGAAAGAGAAAAAAGTAGTGAAATAAAGGATGAATGGTAGACAGTAAAGCTGTAAATATGTAGAAATAATGTTAATAGTGAGCAAAAAATTTGCAAATAGAAAAAATGAGATTGTTAACTAAATATGTATTTACATTGAGAAAAACTTAGAACTAGTCGGGTGACAAATAGAATCTCAACAATATGAGATATATATATGTCTTATGGTGGGTGCTAGTCTACTGTAAGTTTTTTCTTTTGTTCATTCTACATTCTCTTCTTCATATTAAGTATTTAGGGAATATATGATCTAGTTTGCAATTTCTATATGCTCAATGCAAAAATTGATCTTCCTTTCTTCCAGGGTCCCCAAAATTATAATTTCCTTATGTAAATTGATCGAGTAGTACTGTTGTATTGTGGCGATGACCACATATCATCCCGCCGTTGGACCCGTAGTCCAACAGCGGGGTCAGCCCATGCGTCTTTTCGATCATCGAGTCGTTTCTTTACTATTCCCATCAGCATTTTGTTAGTTGCCTCGACGTGTCCGTTAGACTATGGATGCTCCGGGGACGAGTATCTAAGTTCTATCCCCAAGTCTCAACACCAGTTTCAGTAGTTATCAAAGTCGAACTTCCTCCCATTATCCGAGATGATTGTGTGCAGGAAGCCGAACCTGCAAATTATCGATTTCCACAGGAATCACGTAATATTGCCAGCAGTGATGGTGGTAAAGCTTCTATCTCAGCCCATTTGGTGAAGTAGTCAACCGCCACCACTACAAATTTGACCCCTCATTTTCCCGGGAGAATGGGGCTAACCAGATCGACACCCCACTGAGCAAACGGCTAAGGTGAGGTGATCGATGTCAGCTTCTCCAATGGGCAATGGGGAATTTGGGCATATTCTTGACATTTTTTACACTTCCGAGTATAGCTTTTGGCGTCTCAAAGAGGTTGGGGCTAGTAGTAACCCGCTCTCGTCACTTTCCCGGCTAGTGCCCGTCCTCTCGAATGGTTCTTGCAAATTCCCTCATGTATTTCTGGTAACACTTATTGCGCTTTTTTCAGAGAGATACATCTCAGGAAAGGAGCTGAGTGTCCCTGCCGATACAGGACTCCCTCGATCGTGGTGTAGTGCACCGCTCTATTCTTGATTTTTCTTGTCTCCTGCCAATCTTCAGGCATTTCACCAGTTTCCAAATACTTGATTATGCTTGCTACCCAGTCTAGGATCCCAAGTTGTATTGTCATGACCTCAATCCCCACAACGGGCACTTCTACTGTCTTAACCACCATGTTATCCAACAAGGTTGAGCCTTCCTGCCAGGACATTGTGTGTGCCAGTTTGTCAACCTTCTGATTTTCCATCCTCAGTATTTGCTGAATTTGGAAATACTTGAAGTGAAGCCTCTCTACCTCTACCAATGCAAGGTATCTCCTTAACTTCTTGGCCTTGACGGTGAACTCTCCCAATACTTGGTTCAATACCACTTGGAAGTCAGCCCATACTTAGATTTTGGCAGCTCCTAAGGCTCTAGCCACCTGTAATCCTAAAGCAGTGCTTCGTACTCTGCTTCATTATTAGTTGTCTTTAAAGCGAGTTTAACACCATAATTGTGCTCTTCCCCCTTGCGAGTCACGATGTGCACCCCTACTCCCCCTGCCCGGCAAGATGAGTCGTCGACAAATACTTGCTAAGGTTTTGTAGGGCGTGTACCATCGCCCACTGCTGGGAATCCAGTAAACTCGGCGATGAAGTTTGCCAATACCTGCCCCTTCACGGTAGTTCAAGGAGCGTATTTGATATTGAACTCGCTTAATTCCACTGCCTAGTTCATAAGATGTTTTGAAGCATGTGGCCCTTGCAATACCGTCTTCAGAGGAGTCTTTATGAGGACTCGCATAGGGTGAGCCTGAAAGTAAAGGCATAATTTTCGCGTGGTTGCTACTAATGCAAAGGCTAACTGCTCTATACGAGGGTATTGGGCTTTGGCTCCTTGGTACACCCGGCTGACATAATATGCCAACTTTTGGATCCCTTCTTCCTCGCGTACTAGTACTGAGAAAGTCACCTCGGGGGAGATGGCCAAGTATAGGGTAAGCGTTTCCCCGCACCTGGGTTGGCTAAGTAGCTGGGGGCTTGTGAGGTATTCCTTGAGGGTTCCGAATGCTTGGTTACACTCGTCATCCCACATTTTTGCTTTTCGTAAGACCTTGAAGAACGGTAGGCATTTGTCAGTCAATCTCGAGACAAACCTGCCGAGCGCGGCAATTCGCCTAGCTAACCTCTACACTTCGTTTATGCTTCGGGATGGAGCCACACTGAGGATAGCGTCTACCTTCTCAGGATTGGCTTCAATACCTCGCTCAGACATCATGACCCCCAGGAATTTTCCCAACCCGACGTCACAGGCGCACTTTGCTAGATTCAGCTTCATTTGATATCGCGCAATATCGCAAAAGGCTCCCTCAGGTCATCCAGATGTTGTCTTCAGGTCCCGCTTTTGACCAATAGGTCGTCCATGTCGACTTCTATATTCCATCCTATTTGGTCTTTGAACATTCGATTGACTGGCCGCGGGTAGGTGGCCCCTACATTCTTTAGCTTGAACGGCATCGCCTTGCAGCAATATAGACGTCGGTCCGTGATGAACGAGGTCTTTTCCTTGTCTTCAGGCTTCATGCAGATTTGGATGTACCCATAGTAGGCGTCTATGAAGCTGAGCATATGATGACCCGCCGTAGAGTCGACGATGAGGTCAATCCAAGGAAGCGGGAAACTGTCCTTCGGCCAAGCTTTGTTGAGGTCATTGAAAACAATGCACATCCTTTATTTTCCACTTGACATCTTAACCAACACCATGTTTGACAACCACTCTGGGTAATGGGCTTCCCGGATAAACCCCTCCTTCAGCAGTCTTTCCACCTCTTCAGCTATAGCGGAGTTCTTCTCTGCGCTAACGCTTCTACCGCACTTCTCGAGTTTTGGGTCTACATTTAATCTATGGTACATGATCTCAGGGGAAATCCCAAGCATGTCTCCATGATTGCCTACGAACACATCCATGTGCTCAGCAAGGAGTTGTCACATGGTGTCTTGAGCTTCCTATGCCATCCCCCCTCCTAGCGCCGTCGTGGCTTCTGGCAGGCTTGGGTGAAGGAGGATAAGTTCCAGTTGCCTGATTGGCTCGGCCTTACGGAGCTCTCGTTTGTCTCCAATCTTGCTCACAACCTCCACGTGATTGGGGATTGGAAGCTGTGTGCTGACCTCCTCCGCCACTTGTCGCGTTCTGTCGCTTGTTTGGCCTTCTTCTGCTGTAATTCTCTCGTTCCAGTGCGTCTGGTCCTCCATTTGCGCTACTTCCCTATCTCAAGTTGGTTCATCAATCCTCTGAGTTACCTGGAATGGGTTGCCTCAGATGTACGAAGGACACGTAAGATCTCACTCGATCCCACAGACAGTGCCAATTTGATGTCGTGCTTTGCTCACCCTTAGGCCAGGTCCCAACAACTCAGGTCTTCACAATGGGCCCTACAAAGAGAAGAACGTATGCGGCTTTGAGAGGGCGGCCTAGAGGCCGGAGAAACTCTAATGCCAAAATCAGTAAGTGTTTTTAGAATGTAGTAAATAAATAAGAGAGTTTAAGGATTGGAGAGATCTTCCTTGTATCTGAGATCAGCTATTTATACTAGGAGTTCAGGGAGCAGGTCATGCCCATCGCTATGACATCCAGAGTCCCCGTACTATTCATTTTGTTATAACCTTTAAATATGGCATGACTTCATGTTGACTTCATAATCGTGAATATAACTTGATTCACAGTGATAAGTGTGATTTTTATATGATTTTTATTACTCTTTTATTTATGGAAAGTGTCATTTTTCCTTCAATATTATTGATTTTATTTTATTTCTATATATTTTTCTTTATTTTTTTGGATTTGAAGGGATGAAAAGATTTGGTACCAAAGGAGAGCATTTTGGTACAAAAGAGAAGTCGTGACCAGAACTCACAACCAAAATTAGGGGCGAAGACTTGGCACCAATATATTTTACCTTTTGGGCGTGAAGGCCTGGTACAAGGCTCTGGGCGATTAAATTGGGCGACTAGTCTAATTGACAAACTTAAAAGATCAACCTAAACGACATCGTGGACAACAACTAGAAAAGGCGAGAGGAGTGTTTCATCCTAGTCAGGAGTCTTTCCACTCGGTAGGCAAAGAGAGGGTCGTGTGGTCTTTGTGACCACCACGCCCATTCGGTTATGACCTCCATGCTAGTTATATTCAGTGCACACGACATCTACCAAGTGCGACCCTTCCAAGTTCGACAATTCAAGTCGCATATCACTAAATCTTTCATTTTAGATAATTATGTTATTCTTGGGATAATTTCCTTTTTTGTTAACATTTATCTTTAAAAACTATTTTCCAGATTTTTAGGCTAGATTGTAGCCGCAATTATCAATTATCTTATTTCTGGATTTAAGTTTTAACATCAATTTAATCTCGTCTTATGGGATGAATAAGTGAGTTAGTCTAAGCTTTTTAGAGTCTAAGTTTTAGAGTCTAATATCATTCTAGAGTTTATTCTTTAAGTTGTTTTTTAGGAGGTGGATCTAGAGGGCAGAGGCGAGACTCACATGCTTTATCAACCGACTCCAACAAAGAACACTAGTTTTATTATTTCTCTTTTCAATTTCATTATGAACTAATTTTCTTTTCTAGAATTTTGATGTAGCCTAGCATTGAACACACAATTTATATTCTAAATTATTTTATTTTTAATATTTTCATGATTGAGTGTTTATTCCTTATTCTTAATGCTTACAATTTTCTAGCTAACTATTATTCGATCTATTGAATCGCAATGAGACTGATAGGTGATTTGTGATTAAAGCTCTAGGATTAAGCACCATTAGTTGAGCGAAAGTAAAGATGCTTTACCGCGACTAGTGTGATTTTCATGAAAAATTCAAAAAACTTAATGAGTCTCTAATTAATTAAATTCACATAGAGATATGGGGTTATTAATTAGAGATATTTTTTGTATTATTCGAGAGAAAGTATTGAATAGTTAAGGGATTTTTATCTTAATATTGAATATTTGGTATTATTATCTTTAAAATCTTAATTTCAATGCTCTTTTCTTCAGTTTAATTTAGATAATTCATTCTTCAAATTACAGTTTTCCAAATAATAATTAATTTAGTCAATTTCAATACTCAAGAGCACAATTATCCCATATGGGCTCGATATCCATTTTATTCAAAACCCTTTACTACTTGTTACGATTCTGTACACTTGCAGATATATTATGCGAACAGGTTTTTGGCGCCATTGCTGAGGAATACTTGTTTGTTATTGATATTGATAATAGCTAGATTTTTACTACTTTGGATTTTATTTTATTTTAAAAAATTGGTTTAAATTAGATCTCAGTTTGGTTTTTCTTTTCAGGAATCAGAAGTGCATGCCCTGATCTAAATCATTAGAGCATACAATTTTCAATCCCAAGATTGAAAGAACCTTACATCGGATCAATAAAGAGAAGAAGAAAAAAGACGCCACCTCCAATTTTAATATGGTTGACCAAGAGCACAAGGTGTTAAAAGACTATGCTATGCGCTAGGTCAATGGGGCGACATATAGTACAAGGTAGCCAGCTATTCAAGCCAATAACTTCGAGATCAAGCTAGCTATCATTCAAATGATTCAACAAACTATCCAGTTTAGGGGGCTGTCACAAGAGGATCTTAATGTCCATATTGCCAATTTCCTATAAATTTTTTATACTTTTAAACATAATGGAGTGACAGATGATGTGATTCGATTGAAACTTTTTCCTTTTTCACTTAGGGAAAAAGCAAAAACTTAGTTGAATTCTTTGCTACCCGGCATCATCACCACCTAGGAGGAGTTGACACAAAGATTCTTAGCAAAATATTTCCCTCCGACCAAGACAGTGAAGTTAAGGAATGATATTATTACATTCGCCAAAATTGAGGGTGAATCATTATATGAGGCATGCGAAAGATACAAGGACTTATTGTGCAAGTGTCCACATCATGACCTCCCATCCTGGCTTCAAGTACAGACATTTTACAATGGTTTGGGACCCACCAATCGATCTATGGTTTATGCAGCCATGGGAGGAGCATTAATGAGTACATGAAGCCGCATATGAACTTCTGAAAGAATTCGCATCCAACAACTATCAATGGTCTGCGGAGAGAGCAATGCCAAGAAAGGCGGCTAGAGTTTTTGAACTTGATTATATTATCCCACTGCCGGTGCAGATAGCAAATTTTTTACAACAACTAGGTAAGATGAACGTTAATACTATTCAAATTAATGTTGTTTGTGATCATTGCGCATGAAATCATTCAAGTGTAGATTTCCTAGTGGGGACACCTTTTGTCCAACCGAGTCATGAACAATCCCATTATGTGTCCAGTTTTCAACATCAAAACAATCTTACGTTCAATCCTGGATAGAGAAATCACCCTAACTTTTAATAGAGTAATAATCAAGGACCGGTTAGACCACCTCAACAGTTTCCACAACAAGAAAATAAGTCAGCACTTGAGGATATGTTTATACAGTACATGTAAAAGACTGATATGGTGATCCAAAACAACTCGGCATCAATCCACAATCTTGAGGTACAAATCGGTCAGCTCTCAAATATGCTTACCGAGAGGACAACAAGGACTTTACCGAGCAACATTGTGACCAATCCGAATGAGCATGTCAAAGCCATAACATTCAGAAGTGGGCGGACATATGACCAGCCACAAATGGTAAATACTGAGCTAGATGCAGAAGCTCCCGAAAATGTGGAGACCGAGAAGAAGGAAACCGAGTACGAGAAGAAAAAAACAGAGCAGGAGGTGACTGACCAGCAAGCTGAAATGACTAAGGAGAATAAAGGGGCTGCAAAACCCGAGAAATCCAGGGAGTTTATATCTAAAACTTATTCTCCTTCAATTTATGATCCACCAATTCTTTTTCCGCAAATATTAAGAAAAAATAAGATTGATAATCAATTCTCTAAATTTCTAAGTATATTTAAGCAACTACATATTAATATTCCTCTCATTGAAACTTTAGAGCAAACGCCTAAATATGCAAAATTTTTTAAGGATATATTATCAAACAAGAGAAAGTTGGAGGAGCATAAGACTGTAATGCTAACCGAAGAGAGCAGTGCAATTTTACAAAAGAAGCTGCCGCCTAAGTTGAAAGATCCGGGGAGTTTCATGATCCCTTGCACTATAGGAAATTCATATTTTGATAAAGCTTTATGTGAGTTAAGGGAAAGTATTAATCTAATGCCTCTCTCCCGTTTTCAGGAAACTAGGTCTTGGAGAAGCAAAGACGACCACCATCTCTCTACAGTTGGCAGACAGAACTATTAAATACCTGAGAGGATTTATTGAGGACGTACTAGTGAAAGTTGATAAGTTCATCTTCTAGGCCAACTTCATTGTACTCAATATGGAGGAGGACGAGGAGATCCCTTTGATACTAGGCCGACCTTTCCTGGCGATGGGGAGAACTTTAATTGATGTCCAACAAGGGAAACTCGTTTTGAGAGTCGACGAGGAGCAGGTCACTTTTGATATATTTAAATCTATGGAATTACCTTCTGAGGTACATTCTTATTTTTAAATAAGCAACCGAGAAGTGGTCCAGGCTGACGAGACTTATGGAGTTGAATTTTCAAAGCTACCACATGAGGTATGTCTTACTCTATCTACATCTATTAAATCCAAAGATGAAGAGGTTAGGGAGTATGAGAAATATCTTGAAGCTGCACCATACTTTTCTCCTTCAATAAAACCGAAAGTGGAAGAACTAAACTCATCTAGGCCGACATCCCCAATTAAGGAAACACTCAAGCTTGAACTCAAACCGCTTCTATCAAATTTAATATATACTTTCTTTGACCAGGACTCTACTTTTCCAATTATTATTAACAGTTCCTTGAGAGATGTAGAGGAAGAGAACTTGTTAAGAGTCTTGCAGGAACACAAAATGGCCTTGGTTGGACCATCTCGGATATCAAATGAATTAGTCCTTCAATTTGCATGCACAAGATTTTAATAGAAGATAATTTTAAACCAATCTTCCAACCCCAGAGGAGACTGAATGCATCAATGCAAGAAATGGTGCATAAATAAGTATTGAAGTTTTTAGATGCCAGGATCATTTATCCAATCTCAGATAGTGCAAGGGTAAGTCCAGTACAAGTCTTCCCAAAGAAAGGAAGGATAACCGGGATCAAGAATGACAATAATGAACTCATACCGACGAGGATGGTCACAGGATGGCGAGTATGCATAGACTATCAAAGACTGAATGATGCAGCTCAAAAAGACCATTTTTCCTAGAAAGACTTGTCGGCCACGCTTACTACTGTTTTCTAGATGGATATTCCGGTTACAATAAAATAGCCACTGCACCCGAAGATCAAGAGAAGACTACTTTCACCTTTTCTTATGACACTTTTGCATATAGGCTCATTCCTTTTGGTCTTTGCAATGCGCTAGTCACTTTTCAAATATGCATAATGTCCATCTTCTCGTACATGGTGGAAAAAGTTTTAGAAGTCTTCATGGATGACTTCTCTATTTTTGGCCATTCTTGTGATAATTCTACTTTATATTTAGTTTTGCAGAGATGCAAGGGGAAAAATCTTGTTTTAAACTGGAAAAAATGCCACTTTATGGTCGAGGATGGAATAGTGCTCGGCCACCGCATTTCCCTCAAGGGAATTGAGGTCGACCGAGCAAAGATAGAAGTTATTGACAAATTCCCACCACCGACCAAAGTGAAGGCGTAAGGAGCTTCTTGGGTCACATCGTGTTCTATCATTGATTTATCAAGGATTTTTCCCAAATTACTAAACCTCTTTGCACTCTGTTGATTAAAGATACTCGTTTTGAATTTTCTGATGAATGCTTGCATGCTTTTGAAATTTACCTTTTATTGTATCACTGGATTGGAATTTAACTTTTGAGTAATGTGTGATGCTAGTGATTATGCTATAAGGGTTGTTTTGGGTAGAGAAAAGATAAAAATTCTCATGTTATTTATTATGCAAGTCGAACCCTAACAGAAGCTCAACTTAATTATGCTACCACTAAAAAAGAATTGTTAGCAGTTGTGTTTGCTTTTGATAAATTTTGTTCTTGTTTGATAGCTTCAAAGATGGTTATCTACACCGATCACTCGGCTCTTAAATAATTGTTGTTGAAGACGGATGCCAAACCAAGACTGTTAAGATGGATTTTGCTACTACAAAAGTTCGATTTGGAAATAAAAGATAAGAAAGGTACCAAGAATGTAGTGGCCAACCACTTATCTAGTCTTGAGCTTAAAGAGGCAGCTGGCAAGGAGAAAATTCTAATAAATGAAACCTTTTCAGATGAGCAATTAATGGCTATACAAGTCAATCCATGGTATGTGGACATGGTAAATTATTTAGTGTCCAGAATTCTACTGGCCGAGATGACATATCAACAAAAGAAGAAATTCTTCTTCAACTTGAAATAATATTTTTGGGAGGAACTTTTCCTATACTGGCACTGCGCAAACCAAATAATCAGAAGATAAGTGCCCGAGGAAGAAATGAGAGCATACTCAGACACTACCACTATTTGGAAGCGGGCAGCTACTTTGGTGGAGCAAAACAACAATGAAAGTTTTACAATGCAACTTTTATTGACCGACTATTTTCAAAGACTCTTTTAATTTTATGAATTTATGTGATCATTGTCAAAGGGTTGGCAACAATTCTAAGAAACATGAGATGCCTTTAAACAATATTTTAGTGATTGAATTATTTGATGTTTGGGGTATAGATTTCATGGGTCCTTTTCCATCCTTATATTCTAATAAATTTATTTTGGTGGCTGTAGATTATGTCTCCAAATGGGTGGAAGCAGTCGCCTTGCCAACCAATTATGCGAGGGTTGTAGTGAATTTCCTACGGAAGAACATCTTTTCCTGATTTAGCACTCCGAGCCATAATCAGTGATGGCAGGAAGCATTTTTGCAATCGCCAATTTGAAGCGCTACTAACTAAGTATGAAGTTACCCATCACGTGGCGACACCATACCGTCCTCAAACTTAAGCTCATACTGGAGAAGACCAAGAGCGTCTCTCGGACAGACTGGGCTAGCAGGTTAGATGATGCACTGTGGGCTTATCGGACAACGCGCATTCAAAATACGATCGGGACGTCTCCTTATTGGTTCATTTATGGAAAATCATGTCATCTACCCGTGGAACTAGAACACAAAGCCTAGTGGGCGACGAGGACATTGAACTTTGATTTACAAGCAGCTGGTGAGAAGAGAATACTGCAGATCAACGAGATGGATGAATTCCACAATGATGTTTATGAGAATGCTCGGATTTACAAAGATAAAACTAAAAGATGGCATGATAAGCATATTCTAAGGAGGGAATTTGAAGTCAGGCAGAAAGTTCTATTATTTAACTCAATATTTAGACTCTTTCCAGGAAAGCTGCATTCTCGGTGATCAGGACCATTTGTGGTGACCCATGCCTTTCCCTATAGGACGGTTGAAGTCCATCATGAGGAAAAAAAAAAAAAAAAACACATTTTAAGTAAATAGATAGAGATTAAAACCCTATATGGATGGAGATTTTGACTCGAAAAAGTGTTCCATCGATCTCACCAGTAATAAATGATGAGAGGACAATGTCTAGCTATAGACTCTAAATAAAGCATTTTTGGGAGGCAACCCAGGTTTTTTATTTGATTTTCTTTGTTTAATTTTATTCTTTTGCTTTCATCTTGTAGGAACAAAAAGGCGAGGAGATCTCCAAAGAGTACACAGCTGCACCTTCATGCCAAATATTCAATTAGCAGAACTAGAAAAATCAGGGAAGTATCTCTTATCTTCTCTCACTCTTTGTTTTAGTTTTTCTCCATTTTTTCCATTGAGGACAATGTGATATTTAAGTTTGGGGGAAAGGATATTATTTTATTCCAAAATAGTAATAATAATAATAATAATAATAACAATATGGTTTGATGAATAAAAAGCCCATGATAAGAATATGGTTGAAATGGATTATAATTTTTAGGAAAAATTCTCATTTCTTAGATCTAGTTATTAATTCCTTACTTGATCTTACTTAGTTTGATATTTTCTATGTTCAATGAATGTTTTTTATGGTCATTAATCATTTTGAGTACCTAGAGAAATTTTATGTAAATTTGAATAGTCTCAACTTGTTCTAGAATTTGTTTGATTACACTTGAGGTGAAATCCTAGACAGAATATTACTGGGGAAATGATTAAGGCATTCTTTGGATAGATTGTGCCTTTTCAAGCTTACCCATATATTATCTTTATCCCTAACCACCCCTTTGAGATTTATTGAATTATATCTTGGCCTTATATTTTTCTTTCTTGTAAACCTCATATTCACTACCCTATTTGAGTTTAAACATTGATTTACTTATCTTTCAAGATAACTAAGTTTACACAAAATCATAGACTCACAAGAGCATGAAAGGCAAGAGAGGCAGAAGTTCTATAAGTAAAGTTAATTATAGCAAGATTATCAAAATCATAAGCTTGTGGGTGTGAAAAGTCAACTCGTCTACTGTGTAGCCAACAAGAAAAGGCCGACGAGAGTCATCCACAAAAGCAGTTGAAAAGGTATGGAATATTTCCATGAAAAAGAAAAAGTAAAAAAAAAAAAGGAAAATGTCCGACTTGCCGAATAGGGTGTAAAGAGAGAGAGACTTGAAACTATAATAAAGAGAGGTATGTTGAGAGATTTACAATAGTTGAAAAGAGATGTTAGAAGTGAGATGCTCTATTTGTTCTATTAGTGTTCAAACTTAAGTTTTCTTGCTTTATTTGAATCCTACATTTTCTTTGTAGCCTTCACCCTAGCCTTACATTACAAGCTTAATAATGACCTATTGATCCCTGGTGATAGTTTATGTTCTACATTAGTGGAAAGTGATTTGAAAAGCAAGCCTATGGAGTGTTTAAAGATCCATTATTTATTTACTTGTTTGCATAAAACTATCCAATTAGCTAATGATGAAGTGAGAGTGATAGGTATGCTTGAATGTGGAGATGGGTTATGTAGTGGGATTGAGTTTTGAATTAACTTTTGGACTTCATTGATCTTGAATGATTCTTTTGAATTATAGACTTTAGACAATCTTTAAGGCAATAACTTTTATGAATCAAAACAATGCTTGTTTTAATTGTCTTTCTTTTCTTCTTTTCTCAAGGGCGAGCAAAGCTTAAGTTTGGGGGTATTTAATAAGTGTGATTTTTTTATGATTTGTATTACTCTTTTATTTATGAAAAATGTTATTTTTCCTTCAATATTATTGATTTTATTTTATTTATATATATTTTTCTTTATTTTCTTGGATTTGAAAGAATGAGAAAATTTAGTGCGAAAGGAGAGCATTTTGGTACAAAAGAGAATGCGCGACTAGAACTCGCAACTAGAATTCATGACCAAAATTTGGAGCAAAGACTTGGCGCCAATATATTCTACCTTCTGGGAGCAAAGACCTGGGCATGAATACTTGGCGAAAAACGTTCCGGGTGGTTAGACTGGATGACTAGTATAACCGACCAACTTAAAAGACCAACCTAAATGACATCGTGGGCAACAACTAAAAAATGCGAGAGGAGTCTTTCATCTCGGTCGGCAATCTTTTCACCGGTAGGCAAGGAGAGGGTCATATGATCTTTGTGACCTCCACGTCCATTTGTTTGTGACCTCCATGCCAGTTATATTCAACGCACACGGCATCTACCCGGTGAGATCCTTCAAAGTTCCGCAATCAATCTACCAACCATGAAATCCTCCTGAGCTTCGCAATTCAAGCCGCATATAACTAGTCTGGTTTGGCTGCAAAGGTACTCTCAAGTACTCTTAAGCACTCTCACTACTATTTTTTACTTTATATTACTTTTCATCTACTTTTTACTACTATTCAATATTCTATTATTACATTTTCATTACATTTTCATTACTATTCACAAATATTCTCAAACACTTTTACTACCCAAACCAGGCTAAATCTTCCATTTTAGATAACTTCGTTATTCTTGGGATAATTTCTTTTTTTGTTAACATTTATCTTTAGAAACTATTCTCTAGATCTTTAGGCTAGATTGTAGCCGCAATTATCTTGTTTCTAGATTTGAGTTTTGACATCTATTTAATCCCGTCATATGGGATGAATAAGGGAGTTAGTCTAAGCTTTTTAGAGTTTGATTTTAGGATAAGTTTGGGGGGTGAAATAAGAATTTTGTGTTTTGTTTTAAAGTTTAAAATATTATTTTTTAGTTTTGAGATTTGAAAAAATTGAATTGAAATTTAAAAAAGTTATATTGGGATTTGAAAAAGTTGAATTGTTTATTATATTTTGTATGGGGATTTAAAAAAGTGTAATGATGAGATGAGATGAAGATGAGAAATCTCATCTTGTCTTTGCCTCCAAACCTATCCTTAGAGTCTAATATTATTCCAGAGTTTATTCTTGAAGTTTCTTTCGAGGAGGTGGAACTGGAGGGCAAAAGCGAGAGCCACATGCTTCATCAACCGACTCCAACGAAGGACACTAGTTTTATTATTTTTCTTTTCAATTTCATAATGAACTAATTTTCTTTTCTAGAACTTTGATGTAGCCTAGCATTAAACACACAATTTACATTCTAAGTTGCTTTATTTTCAATATTTCTATGAATGAGTGTTTATTCCTTGTTTTTAATGTTTGCAAGTTTCTAACTAACTATTGTTCGATCTATTGAATTGCAATGAGACCGAGAGGTGATTTATGATTAGAGCTCTAGGATTAAGTATCATTAGTTGAGCAAAAGTATAGATGCTTTATTGCGACTGGTGTGATTTTTAAGAAAAAATCAAAGAATTTAATGAGTCTCCAATTAGTTAAATTCATATAAAGATATGAGGTTATTAATTGGAAATATTTTTGGTATTATTCGAGAGAAAATATTAAATAGTTAAGAGATTTTTATCATCAACTTGGGATAATTGGAATTCTATAACAAGGAAGACTAAATTGTGTAGGATTTGCTAGGTGAAATCAAATGTTCTAGATCTATTCTTATTATCTTTAAAATCTTAATTTTAATGCTCTTTTCTTAAGTTTAATTTAGATATCCATTCTTCAAATTACGGTTTTTCAAATAATAATTAATTTAGTCAATTTCAATACTCAATAGCATAATTATTTCATGTGGGTTGAATATCCATTTTATTCAAAACACTTTTCTACTTGTTACGATTCTGTATACTTGTAGATATTTTATGTGATCACACAACGTCATTAATACAGGGTAGCTCCCTGAGCCTCAACTCGATTTATGGGAACCATTGATGCTCTGATGCTGATGAATCGAGGGTCCTCCATGTTTTCCGTGTACCCCGTGCATACTCTGTTCTCGAGGGAGGCCACCGATGCATTAGGTTGAGCTATCAACTTGTCGACCAGACGGCGCCTCTCATTGGTTCACGGTTTGCTTCAAGTAAGATCCTCTTTGGGCTGGGCTTTTGGGCCGAAGTCCTATGGGCCTTTCCAGAGGGGAGAATTCTCCTCACACTTTTATCACTTCTTCTTCACTCTTCAGTTATAACCCTATGCGCGNCTCTCTCTCTCTCTCTCTCTTCTGGGTAAGCCTCTATGGCCTATCTCGCTCTCTTCCCTTCGTTGTCTATATCTCTTCTCCCATGATCACATCGTGTTCTATGTAATGTCGATATGATGACAATACGGGCCATGCATCCCAACGATAAATGTTCGAGTGTGTGTAATACGCAAAAAGTGCATAACAAAATGCAGCAAATAATATAAATAAGTCAACCATATACCAGAATTTGTTTAATACAAATATCCAAAAATAAAGCATTTTAAAAGTAATACAATTGTCTCATAAAATATAATACAAAAGTTGAAAATACAAATACAAATGATCCCAGATAACTTCTCCTCAGGCTCAGCATGTGCATCATCAACATTAAAATCTACGATACCATAAACAGTACCGCAGATAAGTTATAATCCAAACAACCCTGAGATAAAAACACATTAATGCTACCAACCAACATGCATGCATATGATGAAATATGCATTAAGTCCAAAACATCATTTTTCTCGAAAATAAATGTTTTTCCAACGCACGCCAAAATCCCATTTTGGCCCAAAACATTTCCATCAAGACATTTTCCATCATTTTCCCTGAAAATGGGCCAAAACAATAATCCATCATTTTCCTAGAAAATGACTCACATAATCTTTTATCCATGGCACACAATTTTCTCAGAAAATAGCCATTAATCAATTTTTATCCGTATGCACCATGATCTCCCCTAGGGATCATCCGCACACCCTGGCTCCTGGCTCCCTTCGCCACACCACAGGTAACGACCCCTGCATGTGACTTCGTAACGAGTGATGCCCAGTTCCGCACCCAGTGCGTTCATGGCCAAGCATCCTCTAGCCCCTGCTAGCAGAGGGGCCATGGAGTCAGCACGAGGGCGTTACCATCCCATCAGATCCCGTTGTCACCCGGCGACAACTCAGGGGACGTCACTCAGTATATTCCCCTCCCGAGTGACCAGAGGAGCTCCACCGAGATAATACCCCATCTCTGCTTGGGGTCATGATACACACGCACCCAAAATCCTTTCCACATGAAAATTTAGTTTTTAAATATCCACATGAACATGAATGCAATTACACGAAAACTAGTTTTCATTTACAAACATAAACATGCGTGCAAATATGCAATGTACAGGACACGACACACATATCCAACAACCAACAAATTCCTGCATATCCAAACACACAACAACTCCATCATCTAATCCATCCGACCTCCTTACTCCTCGGACTCAGTTCGGCACAACCAACCAGAACACAGTAAAATGAGTTAGTGCAAAATTATATTTAAATCTCAAAAGTTATTTGAAAAAATACTTACAGCGCTTTAAAATAATTTTTGAAGAATCTCGGAGGTGCTAAGAGTGGGAACACAGCAACGGAATAGTGCAAAATGCACTAAGACCGTAGGTCTCAAAAATCCACTTTCAAAGGAGAGCTACGGGAGGCTTGGGTTGGTCATGGAGGGGCTCATGGAGGTCAGTGGAACAAAAGGTGGTGTCTAGTGGCCGTGGGTGGCGGCACACAGAGGAGATCGACCCACATTGAGGAAAATAGGCCATGGGAGAGTGAGGGAAGGTGGAGCCACCGCTAGGGGTGGGGAGGTCAGGGGAGACTCGCCGGGGAGAGTGGGAGTTAATGGCATTGGTGTGGTAGCTAAGCTACGGCAGATGGTGGCGGTGTGGAAGAAAAGCCGTGGAACATGGTGAGTTTTCGTGGGAGCACACGGTGATGAGTTAGGGCTAAGCTTAGTGAGGGATGATGGCCGATGGGAGGGGAAGTCGTCGTGGTGGTGGTGGCACTGTTGGGCGGCGCAGAAAATGTTGAAACCACGAGAGCTAAACACGGCCAAGAGAGAGAAAGAGGGAGCGTGGGAGGTGGTGGCTGGGGTGGGTGAGCTTGCCGGAGTGTGGGGGAGATCAAGGGCTGGGCGGTGTCGCCGGACGGTGGTGAGCAGCAATGCTGGGGGCTGAGGAAGAAACGGACGGTGTAGAGAAAGAGAGATTTGTCACGCAGGCTGTGAGCAGGGGAGGAGAAATGGGGGAAAATAAAAGAAAGAAGAGAAAAAGAAAAGAGGAAAAGAAAATTGAAGAAAAAGAAATGAAATCCAATCCTCACAACTTCGGTCACAAAATTGATCTAACGAAAATTATTTCAAAATAATAAGTTTAATAAAATAATTCAAACGCAGTGAATATCTTAAATAAAATAATAATAAAAGTCATCAACAATAATAATTTTAAAACCCATAAACAAACTAATTTAAATTAAAAATCAATTTAAATGTAAAACAATAATTACTATTAAGAAAGCATATCAAAAATAATTTTCACAACTTAAAACTATTATAAAATAATATATCATAACTCCCAAATTTTTAAAACAAGAGAACCAATATTTAGATCAATTAAAATAATCATTCAATTAAAATACACTAAAATACAGGGTGTTACATTCTATCTCTCTACCTCTCTTTTTTTATTTTTTGATTGTTTATTTGATCATAAAATTTTACAGGGTCTCGAGGTTAACGATTCAACAAAGCTGTAAGAACTAAGTCTTGTGATGATAATTCTATGGAGTGTCATCATGGTATCAGGGTGAGTTTTTTTAAATGTTGTGAATTTGTGCACTAACTTGATTTCAACGTGCAAATGAAAAGAGAAATTAATCTATTTCGTGATGCTTTGTGAATCTATGTACATTGGGCTTGATGCTTTGTGAATCTGTGTAGAATCTAGATGGGTATATGTTTTGGGAATCTTGAAAATGGGTAGATTCTTATCGTGGCTTTTGTGAATTTGGTTGTGATATTGCATACTAAGTAGTATGGTCTGGAAAATCATATGGATTATCAGTGGAGATGTTTTTGTGTATTAATTATAATCTGCCTAGCTATTTTAATTAAAATTAATCTTAGCAGATTTCACCACTTTGTCGAATTTGGCATGTAGTTCTAGTTTTTATTTGAGCCAATATTTATTTTTTGAGCTTTTGGGGCAGTTTTTGTTTTTCATGTTGAATGATTAAACTGTTATTATACTTGTAATTTTTGGAGTTGTTTTTATTTGTGTTGTGTGGTTTGGGGCTGTTTATATATTAATATGATGCAAAAGTTGAGGAAATTTTGAATTTATATATTAAACTGAAATTAAATCACTAGGCCTTGTTTGTTTTCATGATTGAAACCTAAAACTTTGAAAATTTTGAAAACCTCCTATCTCATCATTACAAATTTCCCAAATCCCCATACAAAATAAAATAAACAATTCAACTTTTTCAAATCCCAAAACAAATATAATATTAAAAAATATATTCTAACAATACTTTATTCAACTTTTTAACTTTAATCTCAATAGCCACAACCCCAATTGTGGCTATTATAATTTATAACAGCTATATATATATGTACTGTGTTTTTGGGACTGTTTTTGTGGGGATGTTTTGAACAACTAACCTAAACATGTGGAGTTGTTTTAGTGATTGTAAATAACTAAAACAACCCCAAGTTGAGTAAATATTTTTGTACTATTTTATTTGTGTGTTGTGTTATAGTTCTTAAATCATGAATATAATCAAAGTCATAAGTACTAGTCCTACGTCTATTCAGGGTGGTGGAACTACTACTCGGCTAATGCTTGACTAGCTTGTGGCAATAGTTGGTCCATTTAATATGCATGGTAGTTGGCTTGTTGCTGTTAAATTTTGTAACTATTCCTGTGTATGAAGAATAATGTTCTTAATGATTGTAATAACCATTGACATTTGATTTTGGTCAGGTTTAAGCTTTTCTTTCTTTGTCCTTAACATTACTTTCTTTCTTTTTTGTTCCTTTTTGTGGATTGAGATTGTGTATTATCTTAAGAGATATGGCGTTACTATAACCTGTTGTAGCTGCAACTGTTTCCCACGTTATTATCTTAAGAGATTTATCCACACGTTATTATAACCTAACGTTATTAAGAGATTGTGTATTAGCGACAACTTTTCAATGTACTGAGACAGTTTTTGTTCATTATAACTATAGTACTATGTATGGATGTTGCTGGCTGTGCATAATATATATTCATCAAATATTTATTTGTTCATTTGAAACAACTTTCAGAAGTGGTTTAATTTGTATTTTGATCAAGCATGAAGTTAATTCTAAGGGCTCGTTTGGTCTGTGAGATGAGATTGGATGGTTTTAGATAAACTAAATAAAATATTGTTAAAATATAATTGTTTAGTATTATTATTATTTTGAAATTTAAAAAAGTTGAATTGTTTTTATATTTTGAGTTAGAATTTTAAAAAAATTGTAATAATGAGATGAGATGAGATGAGTATAAAAATATCATGAAATGTGGTCATTAATTCATGACGCTTATCATATATTATCCTAATTTTCTTCATATTTACCACATTTAAATGATCAACGTGATACTTGCAAATTACGTCATATTTACCACATTTAAATGACAAACGTCATATTTACCAACATGGCACTTTGTATTAATTAACAACTGCAAATTACATCATAGATTCAGACCAAACAATTTGGGAAATCCATTCAGGGAATGAGTCCACCAAACTATCAAATCATCTATCAAGGCCGTGCATGGTAGGTTTGGATAGTGAATGGTTGTCGGTTCATGAACGTCTAACGATCGAATTACTCGGTGGTCGTCATGCGGATTATCTTTCAGACGGAACACATGATACACAAGAATTTTTGACTAGTTGTTCGGCCCTTTAACCTCTTCTATACAAATAGCAACTTCGAAGAACGAATTATGGCGCGGAGTGCACACACATTACAGAGTCTTAAAAAACCAAGCTTTCCCTAACTTTCTAAGAACCATTTTCTTGCCATGGCAGCACCAACTCAGTCTCTGGTATTCACAGTACGAAGGTCCAAGCCCGAGTTAATTGCTCCAGCTCAGCCCACACCCCACGAGTTCAAACAACTTTCTGATATCGACGATCAAGAGACTTTACGATTTCAAATCCCGGTGATACAATTTTATAGACATGATCCCTCGATGCAAGGGAGAGACCCTGTGAAAGTCATCAGAGAGGCACTTGCTCAAACACTTGTGTTTTACTACCCATTTGCAGGTAGGATTAGAGAAGGGCCTGGAAGGAAACTTGTAGTAGAATGCACGAGTGAGGGTGTCGTATTCATCGAGGCAGATGCCGATGTTACACTTGTGCAGTTTGGTGATGCTCTTCGACCTCCATTCCCGTGCTTCGAGGAGCTTCTTTTTGACCTTCCAGGCTCTGGAGGGATTCTTCATTGCCCATTACTGCTTATTCAGGTACAAATTCTGCTAAAAAACTCGTGAATTTTTTTAGTTTTCCCCCCCTAAAGTTGATCATGTCTTGGCATCTTCATGACTTGCATGCAGGTGACGCGGCTCAAATGTGGCGGGTTCATCTTTGCAATACGCCTCAACCACACGATGAGCGATGCTGCTGGTCTGGTCCAGTTCATGACAGCCGTTGGCGAGCTGGCACGGGGGGCGCGCGCCCCTTCCGTCTTACCCGTATGGCAGAGACATCTCTTAAATGCGAGGGATCCAACGTGCTTGACATACAAGCACCGCGAGTTCGACGAGGTCATCGACACCAAGGGTGGCACCATCACCCCGCTCGAGGACATGGCTAGCCGCTCCTTCTTTTTCGGCCGTACCGAGGTGTCTGCCATCCGTAGGTTTGTGCCGCATCACTTGAGCCAGTCCACCACCTTTGAGGTAATCATGGCATGTCTTTGGCGATGCCGCACCATCGCACTCCAGTTCGACCGCAACAAGGAGGTGCGCATGATGTCCGTCGTCAACGCGCGTGGCAAGTTCAATCCTCCGTTACCGAGCGGTTACTACGGCAACGTTATTGCATACCCAGCAGCAGTCACGACTGCCGGAAAGCTGTGCGAGAACACTACTAATAATTTGGGTTATGCTTTGGAATTGGTGAGGAAGGCAAAAAGGGGAGTGAACGAGGAGTATATGCGGTCGGTGGCAGATCTAATGGTGATCAGAGGCAGGCCAGTCCTAAAGGATGTGGGGTCATTCCTTGTGACGGATGTGACACGTACTGGGATTGGAAAGGTGGACTTTGGGTGGGGCAAGCCAGCTTATGGTGGGCCAGCCGAATGCCATGTGAGAAGTATTCCTAGAACGGGGAGCTTCTCTGTTCCTTGTAAGAACAGTAAGGGAGAGGAAGGGATAGCCGTGGGAGTTTGCTTGCCAGCCCCAGCAATGGAAATATTCGTCAAGGAGTTGGATATCTTTCTGAAAAACATGCCGCAGAGTGGCAAGAAATCCACTTTTAATGCGTCTAAACTGTAAACCCAACTCATGATCAACGTACGGCCTTCGGAAGGCAAGTCGTTCGAACAAAAGGTGAAATTCAAAGTATCTTTTGTAGCATTCCTCATTTCATTATCAAAATCCTAGTCTTTACCGAGAATACATACCGAAAGTAGGTATGAATTTTTTAAAAATCATATAAAATTAAAAATATTAAATGGCAACGATATCCACGTAACAAAATGAAAATCGAGAAGACCATTGGACTGGAATCCCAAAGGAAGGAAGAAGGACTAAAATCTAGAAGGAAGAAAGAAGGACTACGTGACTTTGTACATCGGACCGGAACCCAAAAGGAATGAAGAAAGAATGACTGAAAGCCAGAAGGAAGAAAGGACTGTGTGACTTGGTTCATCAGACTAAAACCGGAAGTCTGAAAAATGCCAAATCCATTTCGAAAGCTTGACTTGGTTCATCAGACTAAAACAGAGTGAAAATAAGTGGTTCGAGTGAAAATCATTTAGATTGAATAACTCTCGGTTACGAAGTATTTGAATTTTTGTTGTCCCAAACCCATGTTCTCCAAACCCAGTAAATCCCGCAAAAATGACAATAAATTCTATGTGGTAAGTTTGGTAAGGCTTAATTTTTTAGTGGTAGTTATCATTTTGGTGTTTTACCTTCCTTCTTTGCATTTCTGATTAGTTTATACTTCCCAGTAAAGACATCCACATATTTTTGTATTTCTTAATTAAGATTGAGAAATACCAATGAGAATGGCAATGAGAAAGGTTTAATTTTTGAGTAGTAGATATCGGTGTGTTTTTTAGGGGGAATGGGACGCACCAAAAGGAAGAAAGGAAAACAACTTAGAATGAAAAGAGAGAAGACTATCGGATGAAAGGAGAGTACAATAAAAACAGTATATTTTAACTTTAAAATTTGGATTGAGAAATCATCTCAACTTATCTCATTTAAGGGTATAAATTGGTTGGTCAAGTCCGGTCCAGTCTGGTTGATGGACTAGAATTTTCGATCCATCATTTTTTCTAGATCGAATCGGACCGAATATCCATAGGGACCAGACCGGACTAGTAGTTATCGGTCCGGTCTAGTCCAATTAGCTTTTTTTATATTTTTCTTCTTTTTTCTAAATAAATTAATATAAAAAATTATTTAAATTACTAAATTAAAATTATGTGAATTATATAACTAACTCATTAAAAAAATATTTTATATGTTCAATGATAATAAATTAGATGAAAATTACATAATTAATTATATAATTATTATATAAAATATTATATATTATATTTAAAATTAAAAATATATGTTTTTCCAATTTGGTCCTGCCGATCCGAGGAAACCCCACACCTAGACAGTACCGAAGATCGAAAGTTAAGAAATCCTTGGATTGAGATCGATCGGTCCAGTTAAACAATTCAACTTTTTCAAATCTCAATTAAACTTTTTTAAATTTAAAAACAATAATGATATGAAAAAATAATATTTAACAATAGTTTATTCAACTTTTTACTTTTATCTAAAATTAACTCATCCCATCTTATCTTACTATTGAAATGAAACTAAATGAAACACAACATTTAATTAAAGGAAAAAAATCATTGGGTGCTTCATCTTATCGCATGCTGCAAGCTTCAATTAAAACATACCATTTTATTTAAATAATGTGAAGATTACCCTATGGTTGCACGGACCAGTTGATTCATTGAAAAAAGCTTTTTTCTATATAAAAAAATCTTCTTACAAACCACTTTGCTTATTGATACTAATATATAAGATATCTATTTAATAAAATGATGTGAATTAAATATGAAAATGATTTTCATCAAATAAAAAACCTACTTCTTCTCTTAAATTTTTTTTAATAAAAATAAATAATGTCAACAGGCACGATTTGGTGCCAACCACTTGTACCTTGGCTCTATCCAAAATCGTCAGTCATTAGGTAGGTGTCCATTGTTATTAGGTAGTTGTAGGTGGTGTTTAAGTTGTAATAAAATGTAATTGATAAGTTGTAAATTAGCTCAATTGTAAGGTTATCATTGTTCTTGTTATTAGGCTATAAGATAGTGAGAGGATTACTATCTTATTAATACTTATCTACTATTTGTGTATTTAAATTTTTTATTATTATTTTATTTTAAATATTTTTTTAACACCTTTAATTATTAAAAAAATTAAAAATATATATAATTTTATTAATACTTATTTCTTTAATCATTAAATAAAATAAAATAAAATTAAATACAAAAAGAGTAGAAACTGGATAGTAGTAAGATGGAAAATGCTACGCGCCCCGCTATAGCTTCCCGCTGGAAGCTACCGCTGGGGGTAGAGATGATTTTTAATGTATTTTTTTTAAGATTTTTTTTATATAAATTTTTTTAATAATTTTTAATATTTTATAAAAATAAAATAAATTCATAATATTATTAAAAAATACTTCCTTAATCATGAAGTAAAATAAAAAATCATAAAAAAATATTTTTTATTTTACTTTGTGATTAAGAAAGTATTTTTTAATAATATTCTAAATTTATTTTATTTTTTAAAATATTAAAAATTATTAAAATAATCTATATAAAAAAAATCTTAAAAAAAACACATCAAAAACTAAGCTACAACCCCAGCGGTAGCTTCCAGCGGAAAGCTACTGCGGGGCTGTAGCATGACGCTAGTAAGATATAAATCCAATCATTATTCTTAAGCCACATATCTACTTTTCTGATGGATGTCCCATCAATCATGGTGTAGTGGTTATGAATCAGCCTATGCATGTGCAATTCATTATTACTTTCTTGTTCATCATCCACGCATAATATATTATACCTATTTTTATTTATTATTTATATTTTCTTTTTAATTTTGCTAAATTGATTAAAAAATTTATTTATTATTCCTACAGTATAATTATTAAAAAATAAAAAAAATATATAGTATATGATATATGAATTATGAATTATAAATAAAAAATTTCTAATTCTTTTAGTAATGGTAATATAGTTGTGGGTGGTAAATGTGTATCTTTTGAGAAAAAGAGTAACCTCTATAGTTAAAAAAAAATTAACTTTTTAATGTAAATTTTATCTTTATTTATATTTTTCAAAAAGAATATGTAGCACTTATGTATTTTTTTAATTACAAATATAATTTCTCTTATTTTTTATATCAGTCATTTTATTTTCTATCACATAAACTCAAATTCAGATAATAATTGATTTTTAAGATTTTATTTTTCATTTTTTTACATTAAATTATGCATATAAGTATTTATGGGAGTAATATTATATATAGTCTTAAATTTATTTTTTTTTTTAAGCGCACAAGATTTACATATCACTGCAAATATATTTCTCTTATTAAATATGTTACCAACGTAAACTTATCAATATAATTTTTCTTTTGAAATTGGATACTAATGAACTTCAATCCAAAGCTGTAATGCTAAACTCACAGGAATAGGATAAGATAAAAAAAAAAAAAAAAAGCTACAAGACATAATTATTGTGAGCAATGATAGTTTTACAATCCAACTACATTTTATTTACAACTTATCAATTAAATGATATATTTTTAAATTTCAAGCACATCAAATTAAAATTAAATATTTCAAAAAATATTATTTTATTAAAAGATTGTAGAAAAATTTGAAAGGAGTTGTTGTTTTATCATTTCTCAATTATTATTCAATGTTTGTGTTAATGAGAAATTATATTCAGCAATTGGTCTAATTTTTCTACACTGTACACTATGACGTAACAAATCCGGTTTGGACGTCACATCACGATTTGCAAGCCCTAGCTTTCTTCTAGTCATGCTCCTCTCTCTATGGAAAAAAAAACTTCCCCCACTTGAATGTCGAGGGGAGAGAGAGAGAGATGTGGCTATAGAAATGGAGTTCTCGAGAAATGAGAAAATGACCAAAGAAAAGAAAAACTAATAGCAGTGTAGGGCTGCTGCATAGCAGTACTCCTGTGTTTATAGTTTACAATGCATAAACATTAACTCTCTATTTCTTTTATATATATATATATACACATATATTCTATGATAAAAGGAGTTTATCGCTTATCAACATTGATGAACAACAATTTTTGTTCATCAATTTATTCTTCTTTGTTTTGTTTTTTGTTATGCCGGTTTTATCCTTTTCTTAAGTGCCTATCGTGTATTTCATCCGTGTATTATAAGGATATAATGGTCTTTTTATTTAAATCTTGGGAAAAGGAATTGGCTGATGAATTTATTTGTGTCAGTGCGTTGAGTGTTGGGAAATGGATGGTTTAAGTTTGTGTCAGCCTATCTCGATAAATGTTATCCATTGGTAAATTTTAGACGACACACAAATCCTTTCTCTCTCTCAACTCAATCCCTCTCTCTTCTCTCTCTCTCTCTCCAAATCCAAAATGCCGCCTCACATCTCCCCTCCAAATCGCGCCGTCGTCCAACTCTAGTAGGGGTAGAATGTCAAATCGTGTTAACGGTTCTATTAAGATATATACATTATACTTAATGGGTCAATCCAAACACATCCCGTTAGGGATTTCGTGTCAAAATCTTAAATCCTAATACAACCCATTAAGGTAACGGATTGACATGACACAACCCGTTTTGACTATTTAAAAATATAAAATAGATTGACACAACACGACCTGACTCGTTTCGACCCGTTTACGTTAATGGGTTAAACAGATCCGTTTGACCTGATTGATTTTATATAAATATTAAAATATAAAAAATATGTATTAAAAAAAACTAACTACAAGTCTAAAATTACAATCTCAACAATAAAAATACCAACATTAAAATTCCAACAGTACCAAATATGATAAACATACAACTACACAAATATGATAAATACACATTGTAATAATATTAAAGTTACAATCCCAAATATGATGAACACACATTGTAAAATATTAATGTTATAATCTTAGGTCTAAGGGTGTAAATGGAAATTCAACTTTCACATATTGCCACCTCTATGTAGGGGTAGATCTCTCTCCTCTCTCTCCCCCATTCTCTCCCTGTCATCTTCTTACCTTCCACTCTCAACATTGTCGTTTGCACTTTTGTTTTGTTTTTCTCGTCGCAACCCCCCATCACCACCTTCGTGGCACCAAACCCACACCGTCGTCACGTCGACCCAAGCACAGCTATCGTACGGTGACTTGCACCACCAAGCCAATTGGACATTGTTTTGGCCCTCCAGTTCCTACATCAAAACTCACACCCAGCCCCATCACACTTCTCACGGCAATGCCACCGTGAGCCTAACCACCAAAACAACCCCAACGCTAAGAACTACCACCACCAGCCAATGATTTCGGCTCAACCACCCCTAAAGCAAAAAATTTGGTTTTCCCATCTCTTTCTCGTTGCTTTTGAAGAAAAGGGTAATTTCCTTCTTCTTCTTCTTCTTCTTTTTTTTTTTTTTTTTTACATGTTTGTTTTCTGAAAAAAAAATGTATAGATTTTGTTTTCTTTTTTGGGTAGCCTGTTGCAGAAAAAAGGTTATAAGTTTTACAGCTGGAGACATGTTGAACTATTGAGCATATTCTGAAGTTCTGCTGAAGGAGATCTTATGAGCATATTCTGAAGTTGTTTCAGTTGTTTGAGATTTGGTCTTGTCATATAGTATTTAATATTGTCATTGTGATCTACAGGCTAAAGGCAGCTCGAATTAGGTGTCCAACTCCAATTCTTTTCAAACCTCATGTTCTGGTCATGGAATTCATAGGTATGTTGTATTGATTAATCACCTATAAAATAAGTATTTTCTTGATAATAGATTTGTTAGCAGTCTGTGTTGTCCCTCTATTTTTGCTCCATATAGATTAAATACATTCATACTTTCATAGTCATTTGAACCTAGTGTTTATTGTAGATATTTCTTCTTTTCATTCCCACTTAGTCTCTTATGGATGGAATTGCATTTTGGCTTCTAATAGTCCAGTTACACCTCTTGATTGAATTTTGGAGTTTGTGCTTGTGCAGGAAAAGCAGCTTGGGTTGCACCTCGTCTTAAGGATGCCGCTTTATCTCTTGACAGGTTGCATGAAGTTTATGTAGAGGTGTGTCCATATCTTTTTAGTCATTCTTTGGGAATTCTTAATTATGTGAAGTGAATTTTTTGTGGTCTCTTTTCACTTGCCAAAAGAAAGTCATAATAGAAGCATTTGCTCCATCATCCCATACATCTATTGTCCTAACTACATAAACAACCAGACACTTCTGCCTATTATTTTATAAAAGGAATCATTTTATGATATCAAAAGAACTGTTTCTATGGGCAACCATCCATATTTTGTAAAGGTAACTTCTTCACATTGATTTTTGTGAACTGTCACTGAATCTGGATTTATTTACCCTTTTCTTCATTTTGCAGGATGAACAATTTTATCAGTTTGTTCTTTGTCATTGTGACAATCAGGGATCCAACATTGAAGCAGTTAGGGTCACTAGACATTCTCATTTGAGTTTCGGAAAGGGTATTACTGACATCTTGTCTAAAACAAGGGTTATCATCTTTTAATCCCAAAACTTATTGGTTAATCAAAAGAAATTAGTGTGCTCTATGGGTTGATGCTCATTAAGGCTTTAAACGTCTAAAACCAAGGTAGTGAGGACTTAGATGGAATTTGCACATTATTCTTTGATTCAAATTGAGCTACTCTTAAATTGAGCTACTCTATCTTAGTTGATAAGATTGTTAATTGGAAGAGTAAGAGCTAGACTTGTAAAGCCCTTTCCTATATTGGCAGACTTCAGCTGGTAAACTCTGTCTAATTTTCTATCCAAGTTTACTTGTCTTCTCTTTTTGTTCTTCCTATTGGGTTATCAAGCAAGTGATACATGATTTTGGAGGGTGAGGTCGTGTATATGAGCTTCACTCCCTAAGCGTGAGTCTGAAAGGCCCTATCTTGGTGAGTTTTCACATCATCAAAAAAATCTTTATATGGATTGAAGAAAGTGCAAAACTGTACGTGAGGTTTTTTAATGGTGAACTTTTGCAACATTTTCCTTACCACTAAAGTTGTTGAAGTAATTTCTGCTGGCTATTTAGTATTAACAGTGTGTTGTGTCATTAGTTGTTTGTGCACATCTTCTAAGGTTGAACGTCCATGAGAAAAGCTTTAGAGTCTTTCAATATGCTGTTATTTAGAGTCTCTGGACAAAGAAGGATTAAATTTATCCCTCTCTCGTAGCATTTTTAGTGATGATTACAATGCAAGCATTCTGTGTTTAATTTCTAGGTAATTTGATCTTTTCATTGTTTATGGAAATATGTATATGCAGAATTATATTACTCGCTATTCCTTTTTGTCCTTTTTGTTTTGTTTTGTGCACTATTATAGGTTTAATTCACAGCTCTTTAAATGGTGAGTCCAAATAAACTGCTGAAAAAAGGCCAATAAATAAATTCATTCAACTGTTTTTCAAAATATATAAACCATGCAGCTAAAATATATTATTTTAAAGTACGAGTCACACTTTTTAATCCTTACGAGTTGGCTTAACTAGTAGGACTTTTTTTTTTTTAAATCTTGATAGTATTCATTTCATGTATATGATTCGAATTATTTTAAGTGTAAATGATTTATAGGAGTCATCAGATAAGAGAATTTTGTTTTAAATTTTTGAAGTGCACTTACAAAAAACTCTTTACCAATGATATTTTTTATGTTAGAGTTTTTTTTTTTTTAATCTATATTAGAGGTTTCAATAGTATAACTTTATTAAAAAATATACTATTTAAAAACTATTTGTTATTTTATAAACATATTTTTAAAGGAAAATGATGGTATGGCTATCAAATATACCCACCAAAATGCTAGTGTGCAGATCCTTAATTGTTAAGGATGTTTAAAAAATGCCTAAGAAAAAAAAAAAAAACTCATTTGTACTAATGTGCACATTTGGTAGACACATTTAGTAGTCACCCTAGCATTGTCCAGGTTTAAAACGTTTTTAAACTCCGTTACGATAGTTTTTTTATATATATAGGTAAAAAAGATAGTGTTAACACAAACTTTAATTCGGTATTTTTTTAAAAATAAATTTTAATTTTTTAAATGCATAAATTACATCTTATAAATTTATCAAACATATTATTATTTTTTCAAGAATATTTAAAACACATTTGAAAGTTATAACTCAAACCGAGATAGTCAATACGGCCTCTTTGGGGAATCCATTTAATCTCATTCTATCTCATGTCATTTTCAAATATCACTTAAATAAAAACACTTTTAATTTCAAATTTTTAATTTTTTTATCTAATCATTACTTAATCATTACAATTTTTTTAAATTTTCATATAAAATACAAAAATTAATTCAACCTTTTTAATTTGTAAAACAAAAATAATATTACGAAATAACATTATAAATAATATTATAACTTTATAATATTTTATTCAATTGTTTATCTCTCTCTCTTTTCCAAACTCTAATAAGATATCTTAATTCAAACAATTTCATTATTATTCATAAATTATTTCATTTTTATTGACAAGTTTTTCATATCTATCTTGGACACCTAGCGAGTATTTCGTTTGGATACTAAGAGTATCTTAGATAATTTATAAATAGTAGCGAGAATAGTAATAAAGTAGCAATAAATTATTTATAAATAATAATAAAATAATTTTAAAATATCTAAAAACAATTATACTACAAGAGCATTGGCAATGGTGTAGCCAAATGCAAATGCAAAATCACATATTTTGGAGGTTGCCTTTGTCATTTAGGAAAGACTCACATTGGATTATGCATCTTTTAGCAAAAATAATAATAAAATATTTTTTTTATTAATTTTTTTCTAAAATTAATTAAAACCCACTATTAAATTTTTTTATATATTTCGCAATTAAAACCGTTGGGTGAGAGAGAGAGAGATCGAGTAGAAGGAGAGAGAAAATAATAATAAAATAAAGGATGAAGGGTTAATAGTAGATCTGTAAATATGTAGAAATGCTTTTCATAATAAGTAAAAAAAATTGCACATGGTTAATCCAATGCAGTAGAAAAAATGAGATTGTTAACTGAATATGTATTTACATTGAGAAAAACTCAAAACTGGTCGGGTGACAAATAAAATCTCAACATATATGAGATTTATATGTCTTATGGTGGGTGCTAGTCTACTGTAAGTTTTTTTATTTATTCTGCATTTTTCTTCTGTATATTAAGTATTTAGGGAATATATGATCTGGATTGCAATTTCCTTATGTAAATACAGATTTTTCAGTAGTTCTTTACACATTTATAATTGTTGCAAAATGATTAAGAAGTAATAAAAGTGAAAAGAACCAAGAATATGGGTTTTTACTTTTCACTTGCTTGTTTCTTGAGTGAGAGCCATCTTTTAATTTGGCACTTTGGACGGTAGACATCAATATAAATTTGGAATGGTTATATCATGATCTTCTCATAGACTTCGCTTTATTGCAGTACTTGTGCTTTACGATTGCAACCTATTGTTTGGTTATTCCATGAGAGTTACTGTTTATTGTTTCAAATGTTTATAAATGTTTATGGAACAGAGGTTTAGATTCAATATAGAGGTTTCCAAATATAACTTTATCCTTGAAAAGGAAGCAGAAATCCAAAATGTGTGCCACATTTAATTTATTTTGATTACGTTCTACAACTTTTTCATGAAAACATAAGAATTATGACAAGGGTTGTGTTTCTTTTGCACTGGGTTATGTAGGCAGCAATGACTACATCAACAACTACGTTGAACCCAGGGTCTATAGCACAAGTAAACATGCTACCCTCCCCATCCATTCGCTCAACTTCTAAATTCTATCATTCAGTTCTATCTATCTAGCTAGCTTGTTTGTTTACTACCCCATGTAATGGACGATCGATATATTTGCTTGTTTCTATGTTCTTTGCAGCAATATAGAAAGAAGTGGAAGAGACACCATATCTAGTTTACGGTCTATGAGGACAGAAAATGAAGTAATTTCAAGATGAAGACCACTATGTTATTATGACAGTCCCTCCAAACTGCAGACATTGGGCAACCCAAAAACTGTAGACATTAAAAAACAATGTCGATTTTTCGAATGGGTCGATCGTTAAATGGAACAATCAGATTATTATATTTGAACCTTGGAGTTAGCACAATAAAGAAATGAAAGGATAGCATATGAAACGTGCAAGAATAGAACATGCAAAATTTCAATTAATGAAGAAGAATTACAAAAGTGCCTCAATTGCATTTTGTGTTTTATTTATTGCGTTAGTAGTTAGTAAAATTTTAAATGAATGATAATGTAAATTGTTTAATGCTACATTAAGATATACTTGACTTATCAGGAAAATTTGTATTTATTTTCTGAATCAGCCTATGTGGGTTGTTGCAGTTGTGACATCTTTTTGTAAAAGACTATTTTACATTCTAATTAATGGATTGTGTCTATCGCCAAGGATCAGAGAATCAAGGATACATTACAAGTGTTTTTTTTTCCTGCCAATTAATAGATTGTCACAGCACATCACTAAACATCCTAAGAATCTTGTTCCGCAATCATTTCATCATTACCAAGCATCTCAATTTTCTTATATCTATTCTATGAATAAAAGAGCCTATACATCAATCTACAATGTTTTTTCTCCAAATTTTATATTTCCATTTGTCCCTCTTTATTCTTGCTTTTCCCTTTTTATCCTTATCGTTGCTTTTCTTCTATTTGAAAATTTACATTTTTGTCCTTTTAATTTAGTGGTAGAATTACATATTTGACCCTGTTTAGTTGCCTCTATCTATTGTGTAACCGTAGATGAACAATGATTTTCTCCAAATTTTGTTTCCAATTTTATCCTACTGCATTTATCATTTATCATTTTGTCCTTATTATTGGTTTTGTTTTTTCTAAAAAGTTACGTCTTTGCCCCTGTTTAATTACTTTCTGACAGAGTTTATCTTTTGAAGACAAAATTGTGGTTTATTTTTTATGCTACAGTATGTTGGTGTGATGGATTGTCAGCATTAAGAGATATATTTGTCTGTTGATGGGTGAGAAGGGTTTTGGAAGTGAGGTACGAAGAGGAGTTTGCATTTGCAACATCGTCGGTTGTTGTTCTTTGTTACACATTTGAAAAAAAATAGGCCCTTGGCTCTTTAAAGGATTATACAAAATCCTTTTATAAACACTGAAAAATTAAATTTTACTATTTATAATTTTCACATTAATTATATATTAAATTAATAATAACAAAAGAGAAGTGTATTCTTATAAAGAGAATAAGTAAAAAATTATATATGTGATATTTTTAAAAATTAATAATGATAAAATATCTATTTGATCTTATTTATATTATTATTTTCATTGAGTTAATTAAATTTTTTTTATTAAATATATACATATTTTTAAAACTTCTACTTTATATATATATATATTTTTGGAAGCCTTCTTCTATTAGCCGGCCCCCTCTCTCTCCCCCAAAATCTCCGCAAACCTCCCATTAGTTACACGCCCATGCTCAAAAGGATCCTAAATCAGCAAGCAAACAGCTCACAAACGTGGACGGTGGGGCATTGTCTTGGATTGGATTTCGGATCTAGTGCAGGCTTCTTCTCGTACTTTGACATAGCAGTAAAGACTACTCCATTCTCTTCTCTCTCTCGTGCATCTCGTGCATTTGAGCAGTGCTACAATCTTTTTCTTTTCTGTTTTCTTGCCATTCATTTTTTTGTTAACACACTGTCGGTGAGAGTACATTTTTGCGTGCATTTAATATCATATCCTACCCGACGTCATTCTCGAGCACGAACAAACACGTAGTATCGATTGGATTGAGCAGCAGATACTAAATGACATTGACGAGCCTTTCCAAGTTTCCTCCCGGGATTCCCACATCTTACTGACTGTCACTGACTCACTCCCCCAATCTGCAGTGAACAATTTTCCCACCGAACAGTGCCGGTGCCACCCTCCGTCACATCACGTTCTCTCTTTTTCTTCTTTTGCAAAGGAGGCTTATCAGCGTTTTAACGAGTCCTAATTACAGGCTTCAATGGCCGAGTCTCTTGTGGTTTCCTATCGTAGTCGGGCACCGGTTGGTCTTCAACGTCGTTCTTTGCACCAAAACTACTGCCATTCACTTCCATTGCCGAAGCCACTCCTCTCTTTGACCCTCCAAAGCCCTCTCTCTTTGAAATACAACTCTGTTGCTACTTTGCTTGATCGCCGAGTCATCAGTTGTCCGGCTCCTGCCGCTCTTGACTCGGACGTCTCACATACTCTTGACGAGGTACTTCCGCATCCGAGCCCTTTATGTTATGTTATTATTTATTATTTACTACAAGTTTGACTGATCCTGTGTTTGCCAATTGAGAAAATAGATTGTCTTTACCGAAACAAAGAAAGAAAACCCATGAACAGTTTCTGGGTCTGCCATTTTTCGTTCTCTAGTTCGTAATTTCAATGAAGATGAGTAGCTAATTAAGATTTTCTTTCCGATGGTTGTGAGGGATAGATAGGTTTTAGAATACGGAACTTAACTAAGGTAAGCTGATGACCATCGCACACTTGGTTGACTTGGATTCACTTTTCCGAAAGGTTCGATTTCTTGTATTTTGGCCCTTTTTTAGCTAATGGGGCGAAGTGGAAAAACCATTTCTCGTTCTCTGATTGTTTATTCTAGGATGGAATTCCTTCGAAAATTTCTGATTAAGATTTTCTTTTTGATGGGTGAGGAAGAGAGAAGCGTTATCAAACTTGCTTAGCTGAGCTAAATAATTGTTGCACAGATAGTTGAGTTGGATCTCGCGTTTCCAAGAGGTTCAATTTCACGAATGGGTTATAATGATTCAGCTATCGATACGATAGCCAATAATTAAAGCTTTGGTTATAGGGATTTCGGTTCCTTGGGGCTTTGATAATTGAAATACAACTCTTTGGCTTGATTCTATGCTCTCCTCTCGGTAATATAAGTTGTTCAAGATGTCGCTGTAGCACTAATCATCAGTCCTGTCTTTTGTAGAAAATGATTTTGTGGCCCTACATCTGGACTCTTTTGTTCTCTGGCTCTTAAGAAACTCTCGACTTCTTATTAATGTGTACATAAGCTCATTATTGGTCACATTTTTGAGAACCCAAAAATTTGCACTCCTATAATGTTGCAATATTTATTGTTTTCCCTCTTACCTTGTATTATATATCTGAGTTATAATCCCTTGATCTGAATTAATGTACTATGGATTCTGTTTGGGAGTTTTGAAAGGGATCAGTGAAACATGGGAGCAGTAAGAGCTTTGAGCAATGGGATTCATTAACAGCAAAATTCTCGGGAGCAGCAAGTATCCCATTTCTGTTACTGCAACTTCCTCAGATCATCCTTAATGCAAGTAATCTTTTGGCGGGAAACAAAACGGCCCTTTTGGCGGTCCCATGGCTGGTAAAGCATTGCAGAAGCTTCTTGATTCTTTATAGTGATTTTTTTTTTTACTCTTTTGGTTCATGTTAGTTAATCAAACCTTTCTTAGGTTTTTAGAGAACATTTAGAGAAAAGCCAAATTACTTATCATAGTCTTCTTATTTTGTGTTGTTTTCGTTTTGATACTCATTACTAGAAATTTACGTAGTTTTGTCACTTTCATGACTTATCTGCATGATGTTTGAATCCTCTTCCATTACTATTTCATGAAGGATATAAGATTAAAAAACTTTCAACTCATTTTTTTACTAGTTTTTATTATCAACCAGATAGGGCATTGGCCTGGAACCTAAGGGACACAATGTTGCAAATGCAGGGGATGTTTACTGGTTTGCTTGGCAACCTTTCACTGCTCTCATACTTCACAAAAAAGAGGGAGAATGAAGTGATTATTGTGCAAACATTGGGCGTGTTATCACAATTTGTGGTATTTGCACAGCTTGCACTGGCAGAAGCCATGCCTCTGCCTTATTTTGTGGCGACTTCAGTTGTTGTTGCTGCTGGGCTTGTATTGAATTTCATGAATTATTTTGACTGCCTCAATGCTGCAATCTGGCGCCTTTGGGAAGATTTTATTACCGTTGGCGGGCTATCTGTACTTCCCCAAGTAATCGCCCCACTGTCTCTTTCTGCATGCCCAAACACACAGAAACATCTATATTCTAGTATTTACTTTGTTATTCAGATAATGGTGGTATTTCTTAATTTTAGGTTCAATCTTGATGAGTGAAAATATCTTTTAGTTCATTCTCTGATCCTTCTGAATATATTTGAATACAGATTATGTGGTCCACTTTTGTCCCTTATATACCAAATAGTATCTTTCCAGGGGCAGTAGCTTTTGTTATAGCTATGGCGGCTGTTATTATGGTAAGTTTCCACCATCTGTGAGCTGTTTAGTTGCTTTTATTGAAGTTAGTGTGATGAGTTGAGTCATGAATATAAGAGGAAAGCGTTAGCATGCATCTCCATTTAAACTCTAGGTGCATAAAGTTTCGTTTATTTTCTTTGTGCTGTTGGTAAACTAATATCCTTACTCATTAAGGTTATTGGAAACATCGATAAGAAACAATGTATTTAGAGATGATAGGAGCAGTTGTGCCAAGTTTTTAAATATGGTTAAAGTTTTTGTGCCGAGTGAATCTCTCCATTCAAAGAATCAGGACACTCGATAATTCTTCTTATAAGATGCCTTTTGAGTAAGTAGTTTAGGGTCTGAAGTCTTTGCATTGCTGAACCTAATTGAATAGTCAAATCTCCAAACTACAGTAACTCTCTCTCTCTCTCTCTCTCTCTCATTTTTGGATACTGTGCCCACACATTCATATATAATCACTAGAAAATGGGTTTGTCTTGTTGTTCTCAAGTACTTTTCTCATGGCAGAGATAACTCAAGGAAAATGCATAGCCTGATTAAAAAGAAAGTTGTTCAATGTCATTGGTCAAATTATATTACAAACAAGGAATTAGTTAATGCAATAATTGTAAAATATATTTCATGTTCTTTTTGACTTTCCTTAGTGAGACTAATCAGGTCCATGCTCATGTGACCTGACCTCATCCGGTACAGCTGAGCATATCATGTAGGTGCATGAGTTGATCTTAACATTTGTGTTTTGGTGCACTAAAAGTGATCTTTGGCGTCTTTCCCCCTGGTGTTTGACTGAGCCACCCAAAGGTTTCCATGACTGCTATGTCCTATGTCTGAGTAATGTGGATCAAACAATGGAATTGCCATGCTCTCAAGGGATGTTATAATGGCAATGTGCTGATGTAAAGGACAGTTGTCACTATATCCCTACAGTTGGAACATTTGGATGGTACCGTAACACACTGATGTTTTTTTTAAAAATCATTGTCCTTTGTTTTGATGATTCTGCCTGAAATTAAACTTGAACAGTAACATGAGTCATAGATATCAAACCTTGTGTTTTATGTAACTCAGTGTGTTTGGATTGGGAGGAATGGAAGGAAGAGGAGTTAAGTGCATCCAAAATTTAATCACATTAGATATTTAGGAGTGAAGTTAAGAGATATGGAGGGAAAATGGCCATCATATTTCTGTCCAATTTGGACTGATTTGGTAAGAAGTGGAAGCAATGATGTAAACGTTTTGAAAAATATATTGGACTCATCAAGTGATAAGTGTAAAACACCTTTAGTTGACCCTATTTTTTACAGTTATTTGTGCTTATCTTCTATCCATTAAAATTTAATACCATAAAGGCATCTTAAATGTTCCTTTTTGTGACTTCTCTCTCAAAAACTTCCAAATGGAAGTCAAAGGGTCTGGTCTGGTTCCATTTTCATCCAGACAAATTCATCTTAAATTTATTGCAGGATTAGTTTATTGTCACTAAAATGAAAATGAATAGCTCAGGGTTTATCATCTGAATAAATGTTATTTTTTTTATATGCTTTAACATCTTTTATTCTTTAAACTAAGATTCCCCTTTTTTAACATGTAGCTGCTAAGCTTTGCAGGCACGAACAGGCAAACTTTCTGAGAAAGGTTTGAAGTTTGTTGGAGCAATATCTGGGTGGACAGCTACCCTTCTCTTCATGTGGATGCCAGTTGCACAGATGGTAAAATAGGCTTGTCATGATATTCTATAATTGCAACATATTTAAGAGGGCAACTCTCTTTTTTATTTACAATGACAACTTTTACACCTGTTCAGTGGACAAATTTCCTAAATCCTGACAACATCAAAGGCTTATCAACTTTCTCAATGTTGCTTGCTATGATGGGAAATGGACTTATGATCCCACGGGCTCTCTTTATGCGTGATTTTATGTGGTAACACTCTTGTACCTCCTGGCTCTTTATGCGTGTTTAGGCACCGTTTGAATAGTGAGATGAGATGAGTTGAGATGAGATGGTTTTAGATGAAAGTTGAATAAATATTGTTAGAATATTATTTTTTAATATTATTATTATTTTGGGATTTGAAAAAGTTGAATTGTTTATTATATTTTGTTTGGAAATTTGAGAAATTTGTAATGATGAGATGACACCGTTTTTGTATCCAAACTGAGCCTTAACCCTCTTCACTTGAAATCTTTAACCATTTGTTTGTACTGCTTCTTTCAAACAGCTCATTACTAATTATGTCCGTCATCTACCACGGTAATGCTTATGATAATGCCTACTATTATATATATATATATAGGATAATGCTTACTATTATTGCAAAGACTATATCATCTACCTCAACACATGGGTTGAGTTCTGTCTCTCACATTTTTGGGGAGAATAGA